>VMOF01000388.1:75721562-75896562 GCA_011764245.1 Trialeurodes vaporariorum
ATTTCTGACATTCAGAAAGAGTGATTGCCAGAGAAATAAATTAATTTTCCCAAAAGGTACTTCATTTGCTCAATTTTTTCCTCCTGTCTGGTGCTAAAATTTAAGCATAAGCGTATAGTTTATTACAAGATAGTGGACCCAAATGGCTTCTTTATTGTATGAAAGTAAATGAATAGTGAATCCACCTTCCTTTGTTGAAATTCCCTTCTTGAATAATTTTCATCATCAGCCAGATTGGGTTGAAAAAGCTGTACGTTTTACATTGATTTAAATGGGGACAATACGGCTTTTTACCCTCGATCTGGCAACACTGTCATCAGCTGTATTTTTTTTATTCTTTCATAGACTCATTTTAAATTAATATCTTTTAAAAACTCCCACTGGCCTACTGTTTTGTAGAGATCGTTTCAGAAGTGCGGGCGCATCTAGACTGATAATCTTTGGAATTCGTCTTCTTTATTTCTCATATTACACAGAAAAAATGAATTAAAACAAATTTGAGTATTGACTTTGCATTGAGGAATACTTTTAAATCAAAAGGTCAAAAATTTAAGCAAGTTTTGTTTCTATTTGAAGGAATGAAAATCAAAAATTAGCCAAAGAGTATCAGTGAGCTGCGCACACTTCTGAAATGAACTTTACCTGATGGTTTCTCCTGTAAAAATCAAGACGGAATGAAGGTCTACCTACTTGCTGAAGAATTGTTTCAAAAGGGTTTTTGTTTTGGTTGGTCTCTTTTACTTAACCGATCAGAGCTACATATATAAATAACGGCAGGAACTAAGCATTTTAACAATTTTTCCCTAGATTTTTTTTATTACAAAATTTCAAACTTAGTAAACAATTAAAGTTGACTATGATTTAAATTAAGATACCTACGTACAATATTTTACAATTTCCTATTTATATTTTACAGAATTTTTCAGTTGAACGGTTTATAATTGGTTAAATTTTGCACGGTCCCTTTAGTCTTAACCTAGCGTAAGTAGCCCATCTATGGCTTCTATATCAAGCCACCAGATTGTTAAAAATCCTCTAAATTTGAAGGTTCAGCGAGCGAAAAATCTTAGTTATTGAGTAGTAAATAAAAGAAAGGAATAATCATTTGCCATTTGATGTTGGATATTCTGGCAGGAAAACAGCTGACTATTTTAAAAGAAAAACAACCGAGGCTGAAACCGGAATCTTTGGCATCCAGGAAAAATAGCTCTTAACTTAATTTTGCAAAATATTCAGTAAAGCGTTCAGGAAATCTAATTTTGTGTCAAAGTTGGTGCAGTGATTGAGAGAATGGTATCAACACTGCTACTCTGCATACTGTCTCTAGATGGCCTCAGCTCAAAAATCAGTCAGAAAGCTATGCTCACAAAGATAAGTTTTGACAAAACCAGCAAACTTGACATAAAGTCTCTGTGTCTTGTCTCTGTGATCTCTAAACTAAAATTTCTCAAAATTAGGAGTTTTCATCTTGAACCTTTGAAGAGTCAAATTTGTTTCCATTTCAGGTACTTTTTTTTGGCACACTTAAACTCGTTTTATTTAGAATAAAATCAGTTCTCTGAGGATATGATACCAACTTAAAATTGATCTGGAAGTCGATGGGGTATTTTAAAGGAATGCTGTGCTTAATGGTTTGTTAAGCACTCAAAAAGGTATGATCGGCTACCTATTATTTAAAAAAATCATTAATTCTAAGCCTAAGATTTCTCAACCTTCAAATTCAGAGACTGTAACAAATTTCATCTGGCGATCTGTTCTCTATGGCAGCCGAGCTGTAAACATATAATTATCCTATCGTATGGCAGCTGATGAATTTAATAACCATCTTGAAATTTAGTGAATGATGTATGAAATGGGTGTGACTTAATGAGAATTGTTTTAAAATAAACATAAAATGTAACAGGTACTTACATAAAAAAAAAAAAAAAAAGAGGATGGAATGCGATGAAAAAATGCGATGAAAAAATATGATCATGATATTTTTTATACTCGTTAGTCGTTTCTCATTTGCAAAAGTTTGCCGCTATGACGTGGCAACTGAGTTGAAGTAGAGAATTTTTGAACCTCATAATTTACAATTCAATTTTAAAAGATCCTTTTTTTTTTCTGCAATGAAACTTTAATGATGGCACTTTAACTGTTTTTTGTAAATCTTCATTTTTTGTGGATCAAAGGAATCTTCACAATTTTTTTTTTTTTTTTTTTTTTTTTTTTGAAGCTCTTTGCTAGGCTCATAGATATGGTAAATAATGAGCATTTCTGTCAGCAACAACAGACGTACTGGACGCGAGGTGTCAAAAACAGTTTTCAACCCTCTTCAAAGTTCTCTTTGAGTTTACGATCTTTTTTTGTGACGATGATCTCAAAATATCAAAGCTGACAAAGAACTTTTTCTTTTAAATCTAATATTTTTGGCTTTGTGAATTCAGTGAGTTTATATTTTTTCATCGATTTTGCAAAAGAATCTATTTTTAGAAGTTTCAATTGAGCCTGTAATGAACTGACTCTTTTTCATCGATTTATGTAGACGCAATATTGAAACTTCACAATTCAAAAGTCGCCACTGTTCCTCAAATTTTAGTAATCAATCGCAGATAAAAATATTTACATGGAAACTCCGGTTATAAATAAAAAAATTTACGGATAACAATATCTATAAGTTGGAAAGTACACCAATTTATCATTATTACTAATCAAAACACTCAATTTACTTGAGCTGTTAGAAGTAGAACCAGGTTTCAAAGCAGCAATTTTCTGAGCTGCTGTGAGGATTTTCAGTATTTATTTTACTGAGCTCACTTAAAAAAAAAAAAAAAAAAAAAAAATAATTAGATGACTTACTTAAAAATTCTATTGTTAACAATCATGATGAATAAATAAATGGTTTTTTTTTTTTTTTATTTAAATAAAAAGAAATGCTAAATCAACCAAACAGTATTTAACAATTCATTCAAACATTTTAGTTAAATAACTACCAACATGGATTGTTAAAACACCAAAATTCACGAGAATTTCACTTATCAATTCGTTGATTCAAATACCCATTTTGTTGATTTTGCATTCCATTTCATTAAAACGAAACCATTACTAACCACAATTTTTGACATTACAACTGTGAAATCATTTAAATTTGTTTTCGTAGCTAGATTAAGTCAGCGCACGTTGGGCTAAATGACTGATTCTGAGGCCTAAAATCAGCAAAACAACTTCAACTCAAACTATTATTCAGAGGCTATTACAGAACTAATGCCATTCTCTAATGGTGGTTCTATGGCAAACTCCTAAAAATTTTAATCCGATAGATGGCGTAACTTGTCGCTGGCTCCAAAAATAGCCGTTTTTTGACGGTTTTCGGCTGTTTTCTCTGAACAGACGAATAAGAGACAAAAAATCGGAATGTCAGCACCTGCTTAATTTATTGCTTGATATTTTGAGCCATAAACGGGCCAAATTGGTTCTAAAATGAAGGCGAATCTATGCGAAGAAAAAGTCATGTGTAATTTGGAGTTTTATCAGTAAAGATTACAGGTTTCTGTTTCACCTGTAATCTTTACTGATAAAACTCCAAATTACACATGACTTTTTCTTTGCATAGATTCGCCTTCATTTTAGAACCAATTTGGCCCGTTTATGGCTCAAAATATCAAGCAATAAATTAAGCAGGTGCTGACATTCCGATTTTTTGTCTCTTATTCGTCTGTTCAGAGAAAACAGCCGAAAACCGTCAAAAAACGGCTATTTTTGGAGCCAGCGACAAGTAACGCCATCTATCGGATTAAAATTTTTGGGAGTGTGCCATAGAATCACCTTAAACTATGTAAGTCCTTAAGTTTTTCAAACAATAATTTTAGGTGATTTGATTTTGCTGATATTTGACCACTAAATCGGTCAGTTTCAGTTGTGCGACATTATTCACTGCAAATTGATCCTTCCAATAGACCAAAACAAAAAAAAAAGTTTCTAGTAGTAACTATTGCACAAACATTTCACAAACGTTTGGAGTCCTCTCGAATGACGCTGTCTCCTCTAAATCTCTATTCACTGTTTCTATTTAGTTTTGGTTAACTTAACATTTTTGGTATGTGTTCTTCTAATGCGACGCACGTACGTCAATCATGGTGAGTTGGTTGATGATTTTGGTTTGATCATCATCGTAGACTTTTTGAGAGTGTAGTCCCATCCCCTCCATCTGAACCAAACGATGCCTGTAACATGACAAGACGATTTTCAGTTTTTTGAGGCCTTGAAGCTGAGAAGCACCTTGTTATATTAATGTCATTGGAATAATGTGTAACAAATGGGATGTTTACTCTTGAAAAAAATTCCTGTTAGAGTTTTTTTTTTTTTTTTTTACTACCTACACAACAAGCTTGAAATTTTATAATTTTTCCTTTTTAAAGTCTTTCATTAATTTAGAACCTAGAGGCCATAGAGATCTTGCATTTTGAGTTTCAAGTTGAAGGATTCTGATGGATTCTTTTGTTGCTTTCTTCTGAAATGCATTGGTAAGCAGATGGTTAGCAACGAGTCGTAAATTTTGGCTAATCAATTGCTCACTAATCGTTTAGATGCATTTTGGAATCAGACACCATTATACTTGTCAGAACCTGTCAACCCAATTCTCAAAATGCAAGAGCTCTTATAAGTATAAGTATACTTTTTTAGTTCCAAAAGAAAAAAAAAAATTATTCAAAATGGAATGATAAGAAATTGGGGTCCAGGAAGCCCCACTTTGGAAGATAAAATCTAAAAAATTATGTATTTCCTCTTGAACCACTAGACAATTTTTCTTTTTTTTTGTCACTCTTAAAGAGACCTGGTTTCAAAATCATGGTGTCTTCTGGGAGCAATGTCAAATTCAAATTTTCCCTTCAGTTAATATCACTCCTCTGGTCATTTTTCTGATAACCCACCTCTCGAGAGGTAGAGGTATCAGAAATCGGAACCAAGAGGCTCTAGTTCACTTTTTGTCACGGTACCGTCCCCGACTGTACACGTACAGACTACAGAGTTCTCGTCTTTCCAGCTTCATCCACTTTTTACGTGACAGGAGTAATAAAATTTAGGAAACCATCCATTTTCAAAACCCAATCATCAAAAAGTGACCTGCCTACCAAATAGAATTTGCTTATTGGTGACGATTATCCTGACTGTAAAAGTAAAGCTTTGATTAAATTTCATTGTGATACTCACCTTGTCTGGCAGTCAAATCTTGAGGATCGTTTAAGTATAAACCATTTAGTCCTCTACCACATGACTTCCACCACCAGCCTCCTTTTAACATCGAGGCACAGTTCAAACTTGATCGATCGTTGTCCCAAAAAAAATAAAATTTGGTCATGTAGGTTAAAAAGTAGAAATAATAAGTATTTGTGCAAAACAGTGCCTATGTTTTTGGTCATCCCCATTGAATTAATGAACAATGGAGCAGTTGTAAGGGTCTAAAATTTTGTTTTTTTTATAAAGTAAATGATAATACTCAATGAGCTGAGAACAATGGTACCCTAGGTTTTTTTTCCTAAGTGGCCCCGTTTTGGAGATACACACGTGTACCTAAAGTTGTAAAAAAATTTTGTCCTTAGTGACGTCACTACGCAGAATTCCCATTTAAAACAAAATATTTAGGGTCAAAATCTTATCTTCGGAACAGTGGGACTTAGCTAGAAACCAAAGGCATCTTTGTTCTCAGCTCATCAAGTAATGTCACTTTCCCAATACAAAACACAACATTTCAGACCCTTTCAACTGCCCCGTTCATAATTGCTGAATTCAAAGAACTGAACCCTTTCCACTCTTGAGACTTTTTCTTTTTAACTTTTTTAATTTTATTTTTTAATTTTTTTTAAATTTTTTTTTTAATTTTTTTTAAATTTTTTTTTTAATTTTTTAATTTTATTTTTAATTTTTTTTAAATTTTTTTTTTAATTTTTTAATTTTATTTTTAATTTTTTTAATTTTATTTTTAATTTTTTTTAAATTTTTTTTTTAATTTTTTAATTTTATTTTTAATTTTTTTAATTTTATTTTTTTTTTTAATTTTATTTTTAAATTTTTTTTAAATTTTTTTTTTAATTTTTTAATTTTATTTTTAATTTTTTTAATTTTATTTTTAATTTTTTTAATTTTATTTTTAATTTTTTTTAAATTTTTTTTTTAATTTTTAATTTTATTTTTAATTTTTTTAATTTTATTTTTAATTTTTTAATTTTATTTTTAATTTTTTAATTTTATTTTTAATTTTTTTAATTTTTTTTAATTTTTTAATTTTATTTTTAATTTTTTTAATTTTATTTTTAATTTTTTAATTTTATCTTTAATTTTTTTAAAAATTTGTCAATATTTTTATTTTTTATTTCTTGTGCTGATTTTTTTCGAATATATCCGAAATTAGTAATTTGGAATTGGAATGCAAGTATTATTTTGTCGAATATATTCGACGTTGGAGTGGAAATGGTTAAGGTTGAGTTTTCAAGTGAAGATTTTCACATTTTTGTAGCTTCCCCTCGATAACCTAATATAGTTTCCAAACTCAAAAAAATCAAATCGTAACCTCTCATGCATGATAAACTGAATGAACATGGAGAACCCAAAAATTTTTCACCCAAGTAAATAGTAAGTGTTAATTTTTTCATTTTGTGGTACTTATCAATAATAGGGTCATCACAAACTTCAATTTGGACTCATTTTCAAAAATTCTTAAATCTTATCTGAAAATTTGCAGAAACAAAAACTTTTTGTGATGCTTTACCAAACAAGCAAGTAATGATGGTACCTACTTTCAAGACGTTTTGGAAAATTTTATTTTTTGGGACTCAAAAGAATTTCCAATTTTCTGTAGACTTTTTGAAACTGGTATTGTTAACTGTTAGTTTGAAAACTGTCTGATGGTCTGAAACCAATTATTATCAGTCTTACTTATATTTAATTAACACAAAATCAAACAATTCGGTCTGCTTGCTTGCCCTCCTTTTCAAAAATTAGTTTTATTAATCAATGGAAAACATTCTGATTTTTTTTTTTGTCTTTTTTAAAAAGCTAATTTTTGGGTAACTTTTTTAATTGCTTAGCAAGCAGCCTGATACTCCAGAAAAGGTTAGGCTACTTTTTTTCAAAACCGCAGCAACATCTGCCTGTCCATCCGGTGGCTTCGCTTTTGCTGGTTTGGTACTCATAATCCCAGTCGTTTAATTTGAAATACATAAGCATACGTAACGAGCTGTAGCAAATAGCTGCGTGATTCTTATTATGATTTTCCTTTCTTCTTATTCTTGAACTAATATTTTGGTGAGTGCTTACCTGTTGTAAGTTGAGAAGGGACTGTTGTTGCTACCATACCAAGGATCGTTCAGCGAGTCTCCCGCATTGCCTTCATAGCCGTCAATCTCAAGTTTGTAGTATTCATTCTCGGAATAAATTTTGAAATGAGAATATTGAGCATACCTGGAAAAAGTTAGGTTTTCAGAAATTAGATTTAGATATTAAGGGGGGGGGGGGGGTTCAGCCTCCAAAGCTCCCCTGGTCGTGCGTCTGTTTTAAGACCCAAAGGTTCAGAATCTGCGAAGTTTACAAGCTAGAATTGTTTTTTCAGCCATCAGCAGAGGCATCGTTTCAGGGTTTGCCGGGAGGGGGGGGAGGGACAACAAACTGATGAATATTTGTTGAAATTATAAATGTTTTTTGTTTGTTTTTTTGTTGCTTTTCATGCGTTTGATCCCTGAAAACTGCCTTCTGAACTTATAAAAGCATTCTGGCTGCAATTGACAACCCTCTTTTTTTAGGGGGGGGGGGGTTTTAAAATTCCCGTGTGAGCCGAAATTTCGGGTCGCGCCATTAGGGGGGGGGGTGTCTCCCGAAATAACGCGGCTGGAAAAAAGTATTAAACTTTCAAACTTTGCCAAAGATTACAGGTCGGATCAACTTCCACTTTACACATCTGAATTAATTAAAAAAGATAGAAAATATGAAGCTGTCAGTGAAACCAGAGTTGGGGACTTGGGGTTTTGAGGCTGATGTCGATTCGTCAATCGTCAAAATTTTGGATCGTAATTAAATCTAATCTTCGCCGATTTAAAATAAATTTGAGGATCATGTTGATCAGATCTAACTTTCTGCACAACTAATATGACAGAAGATTTTTCATAAACCAGTCCTGATTCAGAATACTGTAAAAGTAACAGATTAGTCACCTGATTTGCCCAACTCTAAGCGAAAGATATTGAGAGTATGTTCCCCTTTCCACTCTTTTTGAGTGTACTGTTCACGCGTAATGGATTCTTGTGGAGAAATTTAGAATTAAGGACGTGGAAGTGTGTGATCATGCAGGACAAAAAATAGCTAGGGGGCACTCGGGTTTGAACCGAGGACCTCTCGATCTGCAGTCGAATGCTCTACCACTGAGCTATACCCCCTACGACGACTAATGGCCGAAAATTAGTGTCCAAAAGGACAGACTTTTTTTTTATCTGCTGGACGTGTGTGGGTGTGTGAGTGTGTTTATAAAAGTGTGAGTGTGTGAGTCGGACGCATGTGGGTTTATCAATATGTGCTTGCACAGCGTCATTCATGCGTAGCTGGCAAATAAGGCCTCCTTACTTACACGTTTATAGTTTGATTAACCAGGCTGGTAAGCAAAAAGCAACGTTGCCAGGTTTTCATGTAAATTACCTTTTACATCAAGTTAAATCGGATAACTAATAACTATCCAAAAAATGGCAACACTGCCAGTAAGCCAACATGACACTTATCGAATTTTAAAATAAACGCGACAAAATTCGTTATTCTTGGGCTGTTTGATAACGGGATGGGACGTAAGTATTTGATAAAGTTACTTGAAGGGTTTTTTTGACGGGCCGTCGAATAACAGCTGTTGATTTGACGCAATTTGATGCAATATTTCCGGATTCGACCGATATCTGTTCATTCAATATGATAGGTAAGTACAGTAAAATTCCCCAACTTGGGACACACGGTTTTTTAACATGCAGTAAGTACTGCATGTTTTTGTTATGGTTTCGTATCGATTTTGGCCATAAACTTCCTGCATAATAATCGACAATTTTCGGCTTGGTCGCAAACGTGCGTTGTCAGATTTCCGCACGTAATGATCGCGTCTCGTTTTACGGTGGATTCCCTTCGTTCGATATATTGCGGAGCGGCAACGCCAAATGTCTCCCTATCCTTTAAGCAGTCACTAAACGAATCGCGCGCCATATCGAATCCGCGATATTCTTCGGTCCGCCGCACAATGGACAGAAATCAAATCTTTGGCGGTCCAAATTCGATCCTTTCAAAGTTGGAAAATTAGTATTTTAGCTGGGTACTATGATTGATTTCAAGGGGTTTATTTGGCTCCGTTTTTTATTCCTGGCTTGTCCCATACTTATCGGAGAATATCATTTGATGGATCGACAATTCTAGTGATATCTCATGTCTTTGTATTTTTGACCACTTAGGACTCGATTTGGATCCATCGTGCGCCGATTGAAATGTTGGAATGTTTGAGTAAGGTTTTGACTGAGAATTGACCCGAAGTTTTTCATAAGGATTGTCTCCGTTATGAATAAATTTGGTAGTTTCATTATTTTGTCTGTGATTACTAACGAGCTATATCTAGTTCGGAAACTCAGGTAAACATGCGTAACCGCCTCGGAGATTTTAAGGTTAGAGATGTGTGTTGTGAAAACAAACCGAAGGTTCCCCGCAATGTATTTTCGCGTGTTTTCGAATTCTATCAGAGACTTTAAAATTAGAATTTCTTTATGAACTGTGCGTGTTTTCTGTCAATCAAAGCCGTAACTTCAGTTTTTACGAATTGAAACTCTCAAGTTCTTCATAGCTTTCATTTAATTGGTCAGATTCTACAGTGTGTGTGTGTTATTGCCTCGTAATGCCGTAACTCATCGCCTTTCTTGGCATTTCGACGAGTGAAAGTGGTATGTTTGTGGTGGTTTATTCAAAAATTTTGTAGTTTGACCTCTCTCAGCACTCTCTCTTCCTGAGACAGATTTTCTCTTGTTCATCTCTTCAGTTGAGTGATCTGAAGTAGATAACTTCGTTAACCTAGCAGTGGTCTAGAGAAGTTAGGTACGGAAAGGGAAAAAAAGCAAAGGGTGGACCTTTACATTTCAGACCAATTGTACCTATGCCTGCATGACAGTCATGGAGAGCAGAATTATTTAATTGTCAACACCAACACCAAGTTGTGTGATGCATTCATCCAATGATAAATGGTGTCGACTGAAATACTGGGCTGCGAGGTCGATCGGAGAGCATCCATTTCACTCGACTCATCTCTTTTGCCCAAGTTGATTGAGCCACTCGTGAAGTGAATTTTACTACGAGGTTTGGTTGGAGTTTGGTAAGAACTTTTTTAAGTATTTATTTACCTAAGTACAACTGTCCGACAAGATGAGAAAGTTACAATCACATTGTTCTACAATGGAATGTCAGGTGAATATAGCCTGAGGGCTGTTCCACTTAAGAAGTCGACAATTGAATCGTAACTAATTAGACATAAGGATTCATGATTTACTCATGAGTTTTTAGTAATACCTACCAAATATTTATTTAGAACTAAAGCATTTTAACTATCAGGCTTAGACAAGTGGCAGGGCTTGCTTTTGCATTGCATCGCACCAGCACACATCCGTGAGTGGTTGTTTAGCACAGAGTTTTGACTAATTGATAATCACCTGCTCAAGAATGCGCTTTGATGCAATGCAGAAGCAGGTACCACTACTTGTTAGAACCTGATACTCAAAATGCTTCTGCTGTGGTACATTCATATCTAAATTATGATAACTTACGGTTTAAACAATGTTAAAGTTGAAATCCGCTCATGAATGCAGATTCTTCACATGAAGAGCAGCCATTGATTGAGGAGATGAGCGGAGGAGATTATTTAGTATAGCAGGACCATTTTGAGTATCGAGTCCTGTCAAGAAGCGGTGCCTGCTTCTGAACTGCATCAGAGCGCATGGGAGAGCAGTTGGTTTGCGCAGAGTTTCAACTCGTTACTAATCAAGCGCTCATCAATGCGCTTTGATGCGGTTTGGAAACAGGCACCATTGTTTGTCAGAACCCTATACTCAAAATGGTCCCCCTCTAATAGAATGGTTACAGTGACTCATCTTTCATTGAAACTGCTTAAGATGATTCGACATGTTTTACTTGCAAACGGATAGTTTTGCGAGGATGAAAAAAAGCTTCATTATGAAGCTATCTGAAGCTACGCTGAAAAAGTGCAAGAAGTGTGTTCGACACTGAACAGCACAGTTTATGATGCCAGGCTTTGGCTCTGGGCATGAGGGAAAATGGTCATAACCTTGTCAATAATCTTACAAAGTCTGAAGAGAGAAACCTAGAAGCCAAGTACAAATGATAGTGTTAATTTGGACACATTAGATCTAATCGGGGAAAGCCAACTCGATTTGTCTAATTCTACTCGATGTAACCTAAGTCGAAACAAATCTTGACCTGGACCAATCAAATCAGCTTTTCCAAAATGTGAGTAAATCATGAATCCTTGGGTCCAATCGGTTGCGATAAAATTGTCGACTACTTTAGCGGCATATCCACCTAAGATTCTTAAGTAGGATAAAGTAACTTTCCCCTCTTGTTTGGAAGCAGTCGATAAATAAGTGGTTACGAAGTTATGACTGAACTTCACTCGAATCTCATGCTAACATTCACTCAAGTGGCTCAATTGACTAGGATGAATCGAATTGACTTGGGCAAAATAGATGAGTGGAGCAAGATGGATGCTCTCCAATCAACCTTACAGCAAAATTTTAGTATGGCACCGTTTTACAGCCTTCTTGTCCACACCTATATCCTTGGTAAAAGAACATAACATTATAATGAATTGGTACCCCGTTTCGTGCATCGCACGACCTGGTGTTGTCTTCACTTTTAAAGAAAGTTAGGTTGGTTTTTTTTCATAACAAGGTGTCTGTGAATTACTGTATTTTGGTCACTTCAGAGTTCTACGGAGTACCTAACCGTAAACCTAATACTGGTAATTCTAAGTCAGTGTTGTGATTGATTTCTTGCACCATTATTGCCATAATGATGACAGTAGTTTCTTATTTCTGCTAAGTGGGTACTTTAGTCTTTCAATTCAACTATAAACGCTCTCTTATTGAAGAATACTCTTAATTTCTCAATGAAATGAAAGTCTTCCGTTCGGTCCGTGCAAACTTCAGAACCACGAATGAGTCAGTCATCCTGTTATTTGCTTCTTCATGTCCAAACTGACTGAAGTTCAACTTTGAAATCAGATTTGCTGCAAATTTTAATTTCAAATACATTATTATAATTTGCTAAAGTCAGTTCAAAGTACAATCAACAATGGAACTCAACAACCAGTCAACGCGCAGATTAACTTGAATCACAGGTAGGTGTGACCTCAGGTGTAGATTTTGTGGTTGAATTTTATTTTCTCCTAGTCTCTGATTTTTGATGCACTTCTGTACCAACTTTACTCACACCAGTAAAATGGTAAATAGAGGAACCTAAAGACAAGTTCAAGCTTTATCCGAGATTACCTGGGATCTGAACGTTAAATGTTAAGGCAAATTACACTAACAGTCACAGTTCTCATGAAGTAAAGCACCTCACGAAGAGTACAAAATTCTGTACAGTTCAAGTTTGTTTGAAAAAAATTACTTTTTTATTCAAAATAAATTTCAATTTAAAGGAGTAAATTGCAATTTATTTAATTAAAACTGCACTTTATTCAAACAAAATTGGAATTTATTCAAAATAAATTGCTATTTATTCAAATAAAATATAAGAAAATGTCAACCTAACTAAGATTTATCTGAGATTTACTCGAGTAAAATTTCTTGGAAATATCAGTAACATTTCAAATAAAATTGCCATTTTATTTGAACAAAATAGGAGTCGATGCTACTAGGGCTTGGTCGCTCTTATATCAGATGATTTGCAAGTTGAATCAGAGCTACCATGTCTTTCGGTTGTATGCGGCTATTCAGACGAAAGTGTTTACAGGAGAAGTATCAAATATTTTGAAGGAGCTTCATACGGAAGATCTGTTACCAGGAGAAGTATCAAATTATTGAAGGCGCTTTATCCGAAAAATAGAAAATGTGATCAGGAGAAGTATCAAATTATTTGAAGGAGCTCTGAAGCCACCTAATCGAGGAAACTTAAGACTTGGTCGCTCTGATATCACATGACTTGCAAGTTGAATCAGAACGACACGTCCTCCGGGTGTAGGGAAATAAATATAGGAAGATATTTGAAAGAAAAGTTTTTACGAGCAAATTTTCATGAAGAAGTGTTTGGGGCAGGTGAAGTAAAATGGAGCTGGTTTGGGGGAAAGATTTTGGATCTTGGCCGCAATCACTTGAGGTTTAGCTGAAAGTTTTGGTGAAATAATTTGTGACATGAAATTAATAGAAATTAAAGAAAATGAACAAAAGCACTTGCTCTCAGAGGTTTCACATAGAAAATAAATTCTCACTCCACCACTCTCTCTAACTCTGCATACCCATTGAAATTATACAGAACATAATGCAGCGATGATAACTATATAGATAAGAGGAACCAGCACACTGCACAGAGTTTTAAGAGAAAAACCAAATGAAAGAGAACTTTCAATATAGACACTCACAAATGACGAAATAAGAGACAGTGGCCTAGAGTTCAAGATGAGAGGAACCATACCACCAGGCATTTTTCTCGAGAACGGCTGATCGAAATGTTTTGAATCAAAAAAATCGGTTACGGAATGGACACAAAATTTTTCATTTTTGATATTTTCAAAAGCCCTCATCAGCTCCTCGTTCATATTAGGAGAAGCTCACACACTTTTATCAAGTTTTTTGCAAAAAAGCATCTTCTGAAAGTACGAAAAAAGTTCATATCCTCATAGCAGAGGCAATTGCCAACATTTTTGCTCCCATAGACATTTACCAAAACACCCAGATTTTTTTTAGCTATAGGGACTTGGAAGATTTTTGAATCAGCCCTTTTGCTTATCCAGTTGAGAATTTCTCACAAATCTTGACAGATTCTGAAAAAATATATCGAAACCTTCTGATCGCTGTGCAACATGTTACCTTGAGGAGAAAAAATAAGGTGTATTTTTTCAAATCAAAAATTTTGGGACTTCAAGGGCAGAATCGGATCGATTCCATGGTCTGAGACATGGACTGCCCAAATTTTAATTTAACGAAATACACCTAATTTTTTCACTTTAAGGTACCAAACTAGTTCACATCAATCAAAATGGTTCCAACCATTTGATCAGAAGCTGTTATGTATTTGAAGAATTCTCAACAGGGTGGCCACAAAAGCCAATTCAAATTTTTTCCAAAAATCCGCCATAACTCAAAAAATTGAGGTTTTTTGGTAAA
Source organism: Trialeurodes vaporariorum (assembly GCA_011764245.1). NCBI lineage: Eukaryota > Metazoa > Arthropoda > Insecta > Hemiptera > Aleyrodidae > Trialeurodes > Trialeurodes vaporariorum. The sequence goes on from VMOF01000388.1 coordinate 75,735,944, forward strand.
TGTCCTTGAGAGCAAAAATGCAGGAAATTGCCTGAACTTTAAGGACACGAGCTTTTCTCATAACTTTAAAAGAGCTTTTTTGAAAAAAAACTTAAGATATAGATGTGATTGAGCCTCCCCTTTCAAATATGCCCCAAAGGGCTAAGTATTGGAAGCTATCGATAATATGATAAATGAAAAATTTAGGGTTCATTCCCTATGCGACTTCCATGTTTCAAAACATTTCAATCAGCCATTCTCAAGAAAAATGCCTGGTACAGTGCTCTGGATCACCATGTATACAGGGTGTCAATTAAAAAAGGAGCCAGACCGAATATCTCGAGAACGGCTCCGAAAAACGCTGAAACACGTGTTAAATTATTTTGAGCAGGACATCTTTTTAGGGGGACGCCGATTTGGGGTCTCTCTCTGGGGGGTCCCCAAGGGGCTACCACCTCCCTAAATCCAATACTTCAATGGGGCCCCCAATTTTTTTTATTTAATAATCAAAATAGGGAAAAATTTTAAGACTTTTGGTACAAGTTAAACGTCGACATCGTTTTTCGTTTTCGATTATATCGAAGGTCCAAGTTCGATTTGGGCCCATTTTCAAGAGGCATTACTTACTCCTCTTTGAAGAGTCGGAATTCACAAATCAAGTACACAAAAATACTCTGAAAAGCAAGCCCTTTTCAGAAAAAAATTCAATTATAACAAACATTTATTCAAATTTTGGTTTTGAAGCTCAAAAAACTTTTAGACATTTTTGGGCCCCAAGGAGGGCCATCTGAAAAATTCCGAATCACGACCCCTATTGAGTGATACATCAATCGAAAAGACGTAACAAACTGAGCATTTCGGCGCAAACCGGGGGTGGATATCGTTTTTACATTTGAGATATCGAATGTCAATTTACAGATGGCGATATCTCGATTGTGAAAAACGATATCGAACTCCGGTTTGCACCGAAATGCTCAGTTTGTTGCGCCTTTTCTATTTATGTATCAATCAATAGGGGTTGTACCTCGGAATTTTTCAGATGGCCCTCCTTGGGGGCCAAAAACGTCTAAAAGTTTTGGGAGCTTCAAAACCAAAATTTGACTAAATGTTTGTCATAATTAAATTTTTTTCTGAAAAGGGCTTACTTATTAGAGTATTTTGTGTCCTTGATTTTTAAATTCCGACTCTTCAAAGAGGAGTAATGATTTTTTGAAAATTAGTCCAAATCGAACTTTGACCTTCGATGTATCAAAAACGAAAACCGATATTGAACTTCGATTCGCACCAAAAGTCTGATAATTTCACCCTCTTTTCGATTAATAAATAAAATATGGGGGTCCCCGTTTGAAGTATTGAATTTAGGGACGTGGTATCCGCCCTGCGGGCCCCCTGGAGATGGCCCCGAAATCGGAAACCCCCTATAAAGATGTCCCCCTCAAGCATTTGAACACGTGTTTCAGTGTTTTTCAAAATCCGGAGCCGTTCTCGAGATATTTGGCCTAGCTCCTTTTTTAATTGACACCCTATATGCTATGAAACTTAATGAAAAGCGGTATTACAAGAATAACAACGCAGTCAAAGCAGCTTACACTGATTGACTGCATGTTATCTTTGTATCGCTAGACTGCGATACAAAATCTGCTGGCTGCTTGTTTTTTTTTTTTAACTTTGCTTTTTTATTTTTATTTTATTTTTTTACATCTGTGCCTGTGCATCTTTTACAGCCTGTGAAAGTTAATTTTGGGTCACTACACTCTGTTCAGGATACGATGAGACTTGGCGAGTCAGGTAGAAGCGCACTACTTTGCAACGCGGCCCTTTGAGTTCTACCTATAGCCTGAGCTCACTCGTGACTCGGGCTCTTTTCGACTGGACCTTTCTTCGGTAAGAAGCAATACCGAGAATCGGCTGACTGTGATTGTTGTGTGTGCAAAAGTCAATGGGAAACCGTCACAGATACGACAAAACGAATGAAATTTACGCCCGAAGGGCCATAACTCGCCAAAATTAGACGAATTTAACTCCTCATCACCTTCGGAGATTAATTTTTTTAGAGAATTCAATTATATTTTACTCATAAATGGATTTTGTAAAAAATAAATCTCCTAGGGTGATGAGGAGTTAATTTCGACTAATTTCGACGAGTCATGGTCCTTTGGGTGTAAATTTCATCCGTTTCGTCGTATCTGTAACGGTTTCTAATTTGACTTTTGTACAGATAACATTCACAGTCAGCCGATTCTCGGTATTGCTTCTTCCCGAGGAAGGGTCCAGTTGAAAAGAGCCCGAGTGAGCTCAACGGCTATAGCATTCATTTCTCAACCTTGGACCACCACCAACCATTTCACTTGCCGTGTTGATAAAATTTAAGGTAATCCCCCCTTGTGTCCCAAGTTAGGGCCCTTGTCTAAAGTTAGGGTATTTTCTTTGACTGTAATTAATGGTTCAGTGTCGTTCGGCTCAGTGATATATGAGCAAAATATCGTCGTTTCTCCCACTATATTCAAGACATCTAGCGGCCAGCCCAGAGGGTGCAAAATTTCCCCGATCCTGCGATCCTAGAATCAGTGGAGTCGCGTGAATTCGGCAACAACGTATTCTATCCATTTAAACTCATGGAAAGTATTGAATTCAGGGGGTTCACAGTGCACAAGGATAATAAGATATATTTAATGAGCGGAGAAGTTCATTGTTGCCAGATGGCACGCGACGCCACTGCCTAGAATGGCAGGCTCCCGGGGTAAGCAATTTGAAATGGCGTAAGCGGCGCGCGTTGCGTGCGTAGGGGCGACACTTGAAGTATATCTGCTGTCTTGCAGGCGTGACTCACGTTTCGTGGCGCGCTTCGACCATAGCTTTATTATTTTCAATATTCGCCGCGATAATTTAAATTCGCGCGGTGTCAGCGTTTTTTTTTTTTTGATTTCTTGTTCAGTATTCATTTTGAATGAATTTGTACCCATAATCATGAAAAATAAGGTGAAAATCAACATACTCTATTTCTCAACAAATAATCCAAGTGCACGGCGCAGGGTTCTCAAAACGTCCCATCTGCTCTTCCGGAGCACCGCTATAATGTAATTTTTAATTGGACACCGAACTTATAAGCGGAGCTGTCTTTTTGGTGGGCTTTTAATCGCTGGCAAGGCGCAGGGCTCTCAAAACGTCCCCTTCGCTCTTCCGTGGCACCGCCAATGTCATTTTAAATGGGAAAACGGACTTACGAGCAAACCTGTCGTTTTGGTGGGATTTCAATCGCTAACAAAGCGCATAGGGCTCTCAAAACGTCCCCTCTGCTCTTTCGAGGAACCGCCAATGTAATTTTAAATGGGAAAACAGACTTACGAGTAGACCTGTCGTTTTGGAGGGCTTTTAATCGCCGATAAGGCTCAGGGCTCTCAAAACGTCCCCTCTGCTCTTCCGGGGCACCGCCAATGTAATTTTAAATTGGAAAACGAACTTACGAGCAAACCTGTCGTTTTGGTGGGCTTTCAATCGCTGGCATGGCGCAGGGCTCTCAGAACGTCCCCTCTGCTCTTACGCGGCACCGCCAATGTAATTTGAAATGGGAAAACGAACTTACGAGCAAACCTGTCGTTTTGGTGGGCTTTCAATCGCGAACAAGGCTCAGGGCTCTCAAAACGTCCCCTCTGCTCTTACGCGGCACCGCCAATGTAATTTGAAATGGGAAAACAGATTTACGAGCAGACCTGTCGTTTTGGTGGGCTTTTAATAGCTGACAATGCTCAGGGCTCTCAAAACGTCCTCTCTGCTCTTCCGGGGCACCACCAATGTAATTTTAAATGGGAAAACGAACTTACGAGCAAACCTGTCGTTTTGGTGGGCTTTCAATCGCGAACAAGGCTCAGGGCTCTCAAAACGTCCCCTCTGCTCTTACGGGGCACCGCCAATGTAATTTTAAATGGGAAAACAGACTTACGAGGAGACCTGTCGTTTTGGTGGGCTTTTAATCGCTGGCAAGGCGCAGGGCTCTCAAAACGTCCCCTCTGCTCTTTCGGGGCACCACCAATGTAATTTTAAATGGGAAAACGAACTTACGAGCAAACCCGTCGTTTTGGTGGGCTTTCAATCGCGAACAAGGCTCGGGGCTCTCAAAACGTCCCCTCTGCTCTTACGGGGCACCGCCAATGTAATTTTAAATGGGAAAACAGACTTACGAGGAGACCTGTCGTTTTGGTGGGCTTTTAATCGCCGACAAGGCTCAGGGCTCTCAAAACGTCCCCTCTGCTCTTCCGGGGCACCGCCAATGTAATTTTAAATGGGAAAACGAACTTACGAGCAAACCTGTCGTTTTGGTGGGCTTTCAATCGCTGGCATGGCGCAGGGCTCTCAGAACGTCCCCTCTGCTCTTACGGGGCACCGCCAATGTAATTTTAAATGGGAAAACGAACTTACGAGCAAACCTGTCGTTTTGGTGGACTTTCAATCGCGAACAAGGCTCAGGGCTCTCAAAACGTCCCCTCTGCTCTTACGGGGCACCGCCAATGTAATTTTAAATGGGAAAACAGACTTACGAGCAGACCTGTCGTTTTGGTGGGCTTTTAATCGCAGGCAAGGCGCAGGGCTCTCAAAACGTCCCCTCTGCTCTTCCGGGGCACCGTCAATGTAATTTTAAATGGGAAAACGAATTTACGAGCAGCCCTGTCATTTTGGTGGGCTTTTAATCGCCGACAAGGCGCAGGGCTCTCAAAACGTCCCCTCTGCTCTTCCGGGGCACCGCCAATGTAATTTTAAATGGCAAAACAATTTTTATTGTCCTTTGAACGCCCTCTCGAAAATTAAACTTCTGCGGCTTTCGCGAATTTTGAATTACTACGACTTTAATGTAAAATCTGCTAGACGTGCACAGAAAAATGATACCTAACGGCAGCGGTTCAAGGAGTAATTTTTCGAAGATTTTGGCATTCTTGATTGAGTGATTCCAAGAAGCTGTAATCTTTGAAAAATTACACATTGAACTGACCGTCGTTAGGTATCATTTTTCTTTGCACGTCGAGCAGAATTTAAATTTAAAGTCAGTTATTCAACATTCGCGAATGCCGCAAAAGTTTAATTTTCGAGTGGGCGTTCATAGGACTACATAAATATTGGTCAGTTCACGGTATTGTCTTTTTCAATAAAAGGGTCTGAAAGGCCGGCCCTTCTTGACGGACGTAGCGGGGAAGAATCGACAGCTGAGAAACCGCTGCGTTGCAATGTAGTGAGTTTTTACCTGACTTCCCATCGGACTTCTCATCCCGAACAGAGTAGGTATATACAAGTTTAGTTCCAAACAGTTTGTAGGGAGTTTTTTTTTTTGCTTTGTGGTTGTTTTTTGTTGTTTTGTTTTGTTTTTGTTTTTAAAGATTTGTGTAATGGTTTGTTCCTGCATGAAGGTTTTGAAGCTGTTGAGAGAAGCTAAACCATCAATTTGTTCGTTTTGTTAAGCATCTTCTCTCGTCTTCACGCGCTATGCCGTGAATTGTAGGTATTCCTGAAAATAAAACCGAGTAAAGAATATGTATTTAACCCTATGATAATCATGTCCGTGTTATTCGTTTTCGCGACTTCATCTCTCATTGACAGCAACAACTATTCCAAATATATAGTTGACATTTTCATATAGTGTAACACCGAGCACCTTCAATTACCCAGGATAGGCAACATAAAAAACCGCGAAGTAATAATATTTGACTAACAACTCTCTATTTGAGCGATTTGTAGCTTTGATGTTGATGTCTCATAGTTCATAGTAACCTGAACAGTGGCTAGGCGTGCGATTTGGCAACGTTCCTTTTCCCCCATTAAAACACATTAGGAAGGTCGAAATGCCTGGTCATCGCTGATGACTGAAGCGTTCGACTTTTTTGGTGAATTCAAATGGAGAAAATACATTGTTGCCAAATTTCACGCTTCGTCACTGAACCTGAACCTGGTATAGTAAATGGGCTAAGAAAGAAATATGAGAAAAATAAATCAATGAATACCTTTTGTTGCCCTCGAAATCTTCCAATTCGACTCGTAGCATATATTCTTCGTTATTTGTGAGCATATATATGTTTTCGTTACCCAGCCAGAATTCTTTACTCGGGTCTCCGAATCCGTTTTTGTAATCTGCCCAGTCTCTGTTGAAATTCTCCCGTGGATCGTCGATATCGTCTCTGCGTTGAATCAGCTGAGCAAAAATATAAAAATAATAATAATTAGTAGACAATTAGACTCGAAAATAAGGTCCCTTCTCGGAGGAAACTTCAGTGCCGGTTCCTGTAATTTAATGACCGCAATGTTTTTCTTCCATTTGAAATGTGCATAAGTATCGATTGTTGGTTATGTGACGTTAGGTTAGGCACGGGCGGCGCGTGGGGTCAAAAAGTGGGGGGGGGGCTAAAATTCAACAGCTTTTTTTTTCTTTTTTTTTTCTTCTTCACCTTTTTCACAATAAACGTTTGACGCTGGCGAGGGGGGACATATAACCTTTTTCCTTCTTTTTCTCTTTTTCTTTCTTTTTCCTTTTTCCCTTTTTCCCTTTTTTTCTCGCTCAAAAATTTTTTAGCCCCTCGTTCCCAAAAAAGTGGGGGGGGGGGCTATAGCCCCAATAGCCCCTTATACGCGCCGTCTATGAGGTTAGGTTAGGTTAGGTTAGGTTAGGTGATTTTTGCAATTAGGCCTCTTTAACGACATAACTGTCCGCGAAAGCACCAAACATCAGTGTTTCTTTAAACTAAATTTCAATATATTTCTATGAATTTTCGTGTTGAATGCATTAATAATGTGCTAATCAAAAGTATTTGGGACGCTGATTTCAAAAATGATATCATTTTCTACTTAACTCGTCCCGCTTTTACGCAATTTCTACTTTTAAAAAATGTTCGTGATAAAGTTTAAATTGTGGAAAATTTAGAATATTTCGATCGAAACTAAGGCCAAATTCGAACTCGGCAGGTCAATTAACATCGGTATAGCAATAGACTACGCGATTTAAGGTTCATATAAGAAAAAAGCCCATGTTTGTGTCTAGGGACCCTTGTTTTGCATTCATTGGGGGCGGACACCTATGTCGTTAAAGCGTAAAAATCGATTTTTGCGCCTTAACGACATGGTGTGTCCGGCTGTTATGAACGTAAAACCAGGTTTTCTCATCATAAGATACCTCTTCCTCACCCCTCACGCGAGATTACCGTGGTATTGATTTTGCAAATTCGGACTTATTTTTTTTTTTATCAAAACTCATACTTTTTCCGGAATTTCGAAAATTTAATAAAAACTGATAGCATTTTTGAAATCAGCATCTCAAAATACATAAAATGACGACGATGAAGTGAAATTGAAGGCGGAAAATGATTCTAATACACTAACAATTAGTAAATTTAACACTGCGATGGATGGTGAATGTCGCGGACACATTATGTGTCGTTTTGGATGCTTACTTCGCGGCGAATGCCGTCAATACAATAGCAGTCATCTTTGGCAGTAGATGTTTTTTTTTTCGATGCAAAATTAATGTCCTTGAAATAGTCAATAAATAAGTTAGAGCGTATACGCTTTCGATAATCTTGAGCTTTGGACGACAAAAGCTTCATTGTTGTCGATCGCATAGGCGGATGTAGCAATCTGGCAACTGCGCATTCCTCTCAGTTGAATGTATAATTAACAATCGATTCTTGGAGGGGCTGTAACCCCATGACAAATCGATTATTTCTCATGCAAAAAAATGGGGGAGAATACACTGTTGTCAGATTGCTGGATCCGTCAATGGTCGATCGATGAGATTTGTTAAGATTTTACGGAAGCGCCAAAATTTTTACTGGATAAACTCCAATAAAGATTTTTCATTACTTTCATATTTTCGATGCGACACGAATTAACTGAGATACCCACTCGATGTTGAAGATGGAAAAGTCAGCGCTTTGACTGTGGCAGAAGTCACGCAAGCCAGGTACTTACCTGATGTCACTTGGACAAAAATTTCCTGAAAATAAAACTGAAACACCCTATATATGTATTTAGCTCTTTAATGTGGAAAGACTACGATGAATCGATTAATCGATCGATCAATTGAAGTTTACTTACCGTCCATCCTCCATCCGCTATATCTTGGTCACAAAATACTTTCAAGTACCAGAAAGTTGTTCCACGTATTTGTAAGTAATAGACTCCTGACTGTTTCATGCCAGCGTTCCAAATGTCCAGACACGAAAATCCCTGCGAACAGGAAAAAAAAAGAAAATGTTAACTTAAATAGTTCGAGGGCGGGTCTCGGCAGTGGCGGATCCAGAAAATTTTTCTGGGGGGGGGCACGCCGGTGAAATTTTGAAATTTGAAGCGTTGGTGGAAGCAATTTCGGGCTATTTTCTATAGAAAAAAGGCAAAATTTGAGGCTTCTGGGGGGGGGGGGGGGGCGTGCCCCCCTCCCCCCGTGGATCTGCCACTGGGTCTCGGTAAAGAAGCAATGCTGAATTTGTTGACCCAAACAATCTGGTGAAAAACGCCAGAGCTTCAGACCACAAAGTCCAGAATTCCGGTAAAAACACAAGAACAACTCGCACGTCAAAAGCCCCAGAATTTATTTGCGGAACTTTTCACAAGAATTCTGGCCATTTTAATTTAAGGAGAACCCTTTTCTCACTGCGATCCAACTTCTGAAAAATATTGTGAACTTTTGCGGTTGAGCTAGAGATTTTAGTGGGACGAGTGTCCTATTGATTCGTTTGCTTGATGGGAGAAAAAATAAAAAAGAACTGTACTGTTCAGACAGCAAATATTTGCTCGGACCCTCCAAGACGTACTCTTAACCCTCTAAGGGCCAGGTTAATTAAAAAGAAAGTCACTCTTCCGTTTATAAACGGAAGGTAAGTAACTGTTCGTACTCGGGGGCGTTGGAATTGCCTATACAATACATTGAAGGCGCCTGAAGAAATCTTATTATTGTGTTTTCATCGATAATCGCGTTGATCTGGAATGAAGACTGAATCAATGTGAGATAGACTAGAGGAGAAAAAAGAGGATACTCGGGCTTGGTACGTAAAGGGTTAAAGGGATATTCTGCTCTTAGTCCTTGTATACTTGGAAGCCGCGAAATTGTTCAAAGGTTACCGAGATTTAAAGTAGGTAATCAAAATTTCGACCAGGAGACTTTCTTTTGGAAAAGATAGCACATGTTTGCTTCTCTTCCAAATCTACTCAAAAACGAGATGTCACAAAAAAATCCAAAACCCTCTGGGTTTAAAAAAAAAAAAAAAACGCCGGTCTAGTTTAAAAGAACAGTTGCTTCGGGATTGATACAAAAAAAAAAAAACTAAAAAACAAAAATCTGCTCCTAAAGCTGATTAAAAAAAAAGAAAGAAAAAAAAAAAAAATGCTAATGATATGTGCTGCGATCAAGTCTCAGGTTCTGTTTAATCTTTCTTCAAGATTTCTTGTGACCACAGGCGTCATTTTGGGCTTTACATTGCGTTTTACCGTCCAAACATTGAAGATCAGTTGTGTGTGAGGGGGGGGGTCTGCCAATATTAATCGCTGAAATACGGTTGATATCCGATGCGATCAAGTCCCAAGTGCACTCTCTTCCTACCACTTTAATCTAAGGTGCCCTTTAATAATGGGGGGAAAAAAAAACTTGAGCCGGCAATTTTTTTGCTTCTATTCCTTTGCTGATACCAGCGCTGATCTACGAAGGAAAGTTAAACTGCGTATTCCCGATGTAAATTAAACGAGATAAATACATCGATATCCTGAAAAGTCTATATTTCGGCCCACTGCTCGGCACGGCGTAAAGTGGAGGGACACTGTAAAATTATCAAAGACAGGACGGAACTCCATGTCACTGTGTTGCGTTCTTTTTTTTTTTTTTTTTTTTTTTTTTTTTTTTTTTTTAGTCCCGGTCGATGTCTTTGTCTTTGTTCTTTTTTTCCCACAGAATTGTTAATTTTTTCTGACTTCTCTTTCTCATCCCACCCCCACCCCCTCTACCATCTCGATCGGGGCCATCGCGCCGATTCTGCAAGAATGATAGCGCCGGCTGCTTGCTCTCGCATTTAGATTTATGACTCCGAGAACGGATTGAACTCGTAAACTATGATTGCCCTCCTCCCGCTCTATAACTATAGACGTGCCTTATTTTTTTTTCTTCTTTTAATGGAGCTCTTGCTAACTTAAGCTACAAGCGATTGAATAGTTAATTCTTGCGTAAAACCCAACTAAAATGGCGATGAGTATATACTAAAATAAACAGTAGGGAATACCCTCCGAACACTTTCTCACATCAAATTTAATCTGAGGGAGACCCCAGACCTCCCCCCCTTTTAATATTTTTATCCAAATCCAAGGATCCATTTTTGAAATATTTAGATGTTTCCCTCTTTTGACCCATTTCCCCATTGATTTTAATGGAAACCATTTTTCATCCATAACTAACCTAAAAATTAAAATTTCAAAAAAACAAAAAAGGTTCCTCTGGAAAATGTTAAAAGCAACATCTCTGCAAAGTTTATATGGATATGGATCAGTAGTTCAAAAGCTAGGCTAGGTTTCACGTTTTATGGCGGCAGACAGACAGAAAGACGCCTCAGAAAGTTGGTGCATTCACACCTCCAAGCCACATATGGTCAAATTATATTGGAACTTAAAGGATAAATATTCTTTAGGATACAGTTAGGCATGATGAGAGCTAATTATTTTTTATAATTATCATGGTTTAATTAGTCGCAGCGGGCCAAGTATCGAAACAAGATACATTGAAAATCTCTGTGCCATCGCAATAATACTTTCCCAATTTTTCTAACTTCATTAGAGTGGGAAAGTAAAAATCACGAAACTCACTTAAAGACTCACAAAAAGAAGACTCGCCTTTTGAGTGGTTGAACTCCTTGAATTTGCAATTTTAAATAAAAAAAGGGAACACCTAAGAGTAGGGGACAACGGTAAGAAACTGTTGAAAGTTTTGTCTCAAATACCTATATTTATTTGCAAGTTTCGGTCATCCTTTAAATATGGGTTTCTTGCTGACTTTGCAAATTGCATCGTGCGATTGAATTGATAATTTTTGCTTAAAAATTACCAGCAAAAATTACGATGTGTATATGTATACATATAATAAAAAGGTCAAGAAATCCATTCAGGGACTCACAAAATATGACTTAGAGATGCCAGTACTTGGAGGACCCAATTTGATTTTATGTATAGAGGACTTTAAGGCAAACTCATACATTACATTTTGTCTAGCCAATCTTTGAGTCAGATTCAATTAACATAAAATTAATACAAAGAGTGTTTCTTACCTTCACATCTCTGATAGAGGGGAAAATCTCAGCGGCAAAAGTAGAGTTCGCTGGCGATGGTTTGTTTTTAACGCTGGGGAAGATGACACCGCGATTTCGCGACGGTGCTTTCGTGGTTGGGACCAAGAATCCGGAGGTCGTTGGGGATATCGTCGAGGCGAGAGGAACTGTTGAGGTAGGTGTTGTTAAGGTCACAGGAATGGGAGGCTCCGTTAAAGAAACATCGTCCACTGAATACCTGGTAAGAACAAACATGAATTGAGAAAAATAATAAAGAAAACAAATACCGTTCATGAAAGGTCGACAAAGTCCGCAAATTTAATTAATTATGCTTTAATATTTGGTCGTAAAATATGCCTCAATTGTTGATGGTATAAAATATTCTTCCATTGTTTATAGTAAAATATATTTCCATAGGTCTGATGCATACTTCGGCTACGACAATATTGCGCATTTGATTCCGACGTAAGATTTCGCGAAAATAACGATTTGCGCCTACTTAAAAAAACTTTCAAAATTTACTGATTTAAAGCAGAGCTGCCGTTTTGCGTATAATTAATGCTATTTTTCAATTCACCGATGATTCCACCGGTTTCGTAAAGATTACACGGTTCAGTTCACTGTATGACTGTAATGCACGAAAATACTCTAATCTGTAATCTTTCCTTAATCGCGGTGGAAACTCGGTTAATTAATCAAAATATCCGCAAGTTTTTAAAGGCATCGACGACTTTGCCGGTTGAGAAAAGATTGCAGATGCGAGGATTTTAGTTTATTACATTAATACACTGAACTGAACTGTGTAATCTTTTCTCAACCGGTGAAATCATCGGTGAATTGAAAAATACCATTAATTATACGCAAAACGGCAGCCCTGGATTAAATAGTAATACCAATACCAAGAACCAGTACCACCAATACCAATAATACCAGTAATACCAATGTTCCTTGATGTAATAGTCGAAATTTTCCGTTCAAAAATCCGTTTACGGGGAAAAGGCATTGAATCAGAGTTTTTTTTGGAACCAGATACCCTCGGACGGTAATCGATACGATATATCGCTCTACTGAAACAGTATATACGCAAGACGGCAGCTGTGAGCAGATTGGTGTATGTGGCTTACCTGCTTGCATCGTATTCGACCAATCGATCGATAGTGGGATCGAGAAGAAGTTCAGCGGCGACAGGCCTCTGAGCGAGAGAGACGACATCTTCTTCCTGCTTCTTGAGCCTCTTCTCGACGCTGTCCAAGTTGGCGATGATCTTGTTAGTTTTTTGTCGCAGATCCGCGTGGATGTCGCTGATAGCCCTTTCTTGACGTTGAGTTTGGGTGAGGAGCTCGTCCGATTTTGGAACGAGATCGTCAACTGAGCTTTTGGTGCCGACGACCACATCCCAAACCTCGTCCATCTTCTCCGAGACGCTGAGGATCGGGGACATTTGATTCATCAGTTTATCCAGCTTGTTGTGTTTCACCAGAGGTTCCGGCGCTGACGTTGTAGTCGTCATGTTCTTGTGATGCTTGTGATGCGGCAAGGACATGGGTTCGACAACGGCATCGTGCACGTCTTTCACCATACCCAGCATTTTCCCAAGGTTCTCGCTCACCTGCGGAAATAACGAAAGAAATTAAGGCGTAAAAGAAACAATGTAGAAATCGAACCCTGTCCATATTTTGCGCTCTACAAATTTGTTTCAGTCCATTTTTCCGGTTAGACTGACGATAATCGCGCGAAAAACGATTTATCCAGCAGTTTCGAGCTTTTTTGCCGAAACCCGGAAATTGAATTTTTTAATTGAGACGTTTTTCTGAGGATCGAGATAAAAATTTTCAAAATGCAATGAATGTTCCTGACGTGAAATTTAACGCTCTACAAATTAGGTCGTGCATTGTGGCCCAAAAACCATTGGTTTAGGTGCTACATCGAGATTTTGGGAAAATTCCGGGTATTTCCGGGACATTTTCGGGGTTTTTGGGGTCAAGGACAAGGGCTATTTTGACGAACTTAGGCTAGTCGTATTCGCCTGATTTTTCTGCATTTTTTGATGTTTTGTTTTTTGTTTTTCCATGTTGCATGGATTGCAATTTATCGCAAAATATTCGTCAAATTTTTGCAATTTTATCATCTGACCATAAAATTGCAAATATATGGCGTAAAGTTGTAACGAAATGGCAAACAAATTAAAACTTTTCGTAGCTGGCAATTTTTTCTGCCTTACTTTTTGTGTATGTGTCACTTCCACCCATGCTTTTATGTCTATGTGTCAAAAGTTGCAACTTTATTGCAACTTGAGGGTGGAAAATTGTTCATATGTTGTTAAAAAATTGCCATTTAATTGCAACCTTGTTGCCATAAATTGCAACATTTAGATTGAAAAATGCTACATGGGTGAAAGAAATGTTTCATGCGGAAAGTTCAAATTTCCACGAGTTCCCGTGCAAAATTCATGAGAACGCATGGGAAATCATGACTCTCCATGAACTTCTCATGGGAATTCACGATTTTCTATGAGCTCCCTTGATTTTTCATGGGAGTCAATGATTTTCCGTTGGTTTTCTCATGAGTTCTCTGGTGAACTCATGAGAATTTTCATAGATTTACTAGGAAATAATACAATTTTTCATGGGTTCACATACGAGAACTCATGAGTTCCCATGCAAATTTGGTCACTATTTCTCATGAGTCATTTCTACTAGGGAACCAGTGACAACTTGACATAAAAGAAACAGGAGTGACGGGAAAATTCTGTCAAACAAGCAGACACGTTTTGGTGCGGACATATTTCGGCTCAAATAATCGCAGCCACATTTTAAACTCTGCAAACATTTAAAAAAAAAAAAAATAAAATAAAAAAATTATGAATAAATAATTTCAAAATGTGAAAGAAACAACAATAACAAGATAGAAAATTAACTCTTATACTCACAATTTGAATTTATTCCTTGATTAAGTTTTTTTTATTATTTAAACTTTTGAGTTGAAAATGGCTGTGATTTGAACCGGAACGTCCTTACAATAATTTTGCGCGTGTTTTTCAACATTTTTTCGTTTTACCCGTTTCTTTTATGTAAACGTAAAACGTTGATCCCTGGTGTGTTTACAGTATGTAGACGTAGTGGCTCTCTCCACTGTAAAATACTGTTTTTTTTTACTATTTCTTGAATTTTTTAAATATCCGAGTAGAAAATGACTGTGATTTGAGCCAAAAGGTCCACATCAAATTTAATTTTACGTGTTTCCCAGCAAACATGAAACAGTTCTCCATCCTTTCGATTACACAGAGAAAAAAGTTCTCTTAAAATAGGCCAGAACTCTAATAAAAAGTTCCCGAAAAAAAAATTCCGAAATTTTTCAGAAGAATTAATGTCTTTATACGTATACCTATACTCTGTTCACGATAAGAAGGCGGGTGAGAATTCAGGTAGTAATGCACTATTTAGCAACACTGCGGCTATGCCGGCTACTCCTAGAGTCCCTATATACTATGAGAGTTGCGCCATTGCTGAATCCATTTCTGATTGGCTCTCAGATTTAGGCTGTCAAGAAAGCTCCAAGAGGCAAAATGCAAATGGCGGAGGGTTTGTTTACTATTCCCGAACTCGCTTTCATTACACATTTGAAGTAACAGTGACCGCGGTAATTTTTGTGAATTTTTCCTCTGCTTGAATTTTACTCTGGAGAACATTATCTAGCTTTCAATAACGACCTTTATTGTCGAGAATCTGAATCTAACCTATAAGAGATAGCGAAATAGTGGCAACAGCGCAGAGGCAAATGAACATCCACCATTTGCAATTTGCCTCTTGGGGGCTCCATTGATCCGCTTCTTCTTCTTCATTTTGAGAGTCTTGTCGCAACTCTCATAGTATATAGGAACTCTACTGCCACTGATTGCCAGGAAACGACAATAACGATTCTAGTCAATGAGCTATAACTTTAGAGTGGCACATTAAGGAACGTTCCGCTGGTTCATTGTTGTCACCTAGGGCGCCGCCATCTTGCCGTAAAAATCGATTTTGAGGTTAAGTTTTGTAGGTTGTTTCCGGTCGTTTCGTAAACAAACTCGGGCATCGCCGGAAACGGCCTTCAAAATTTAACCTCAAACCTTGGAATCTGCCGTCCAAATTCCCGCCAAATTCCGAACGACCTACAAAATCTAACCTCCAACCTTGGAATTTGCCGTCCAAATTCCGCTTTTTCCCGGGATTCCTTCTACCCTGTGTGGCACAAGGTGGACCATCCCGCTGCCACTCTAAAGTTATAGCTCATTGGTTCTAGTAAGGAGGGATTATAAGGTGAGGTAATTATTCTAGTACAGATGGAACAGTCAACTTACCAAATTGATGTGAAACTGTAATTTACGGTCAACGTTTGCTGTGTTCGATCGAATCTGATCCAGCTCAGCGTTAAGTAGTTTGGGGAGATCCCAAACGTTCATGCTGATCGGTTTCTTTTCGGATGCTTCAGCATTGATGTCATCCGCAGGCAGGAAATTGGAGTCGAGCTGTGTCTTCATCGATGCCAATTTGTTGTCAATGTTGCTGACTTTTGAGAGGAGTGAGACCAACTTCATATCCAAATTCGAGCTGAATTTGTCTGGATAGTCATCTTTGGCGCTGTTCGCCTTTGAGTTGATTGACCCGGGCACTACTTGAAATAGTTTAACGTCCAAAGTTCTTAGTTTGGCAATGATGGCATCCGTCTTATCCAAATTGTCGGCTACTCTCGAGTCAAGCGCCTCTACCCGCCTCATTAGATGTTCAACTGCTTTGTCTAAATTTTCTATCCTTTGCAATTTACTTTCCAAAGTTGATACTATGACCTCGAAGACGTTGAACAGGTATTGCTCTCTGTAACACAAAATACAAAAGCTCTCGGTTAGAAAACATTTTTCACGGAAGAAAAGAAAAGAAAAAGAAAAACATTTTAATAAAAATAAAAAAATAAAAAATGAAAAAAATGAAAAAAAAAATAAAAAAAAAAAATTAAAAATGTCGAAAAAAATATGTAAGTATGTGAGTATATGTAAATATGTAAGTATATGAGTTTGAAAATATGTAATTAAAATTACAAATAAAAATATGTCGTTATCCGTCAATTAAACTTGAAGGCAAAAATCATAAGGCACCGCCCGGATGATTTACACGCTGATGATATACGCGCTGTAGCGTAGGCCCAAAAAAGGGGGATTATAAATTGATACTTCGGATTTTTTTTTTTTTTTTTTTTTTTTTTTTTTTTGGGGGGGGTAGTCAAATTCTTAGAGACCATCTACCCTTTTGTCAATTGTTCCTCTCTTCAGGCCCTTTTAGCCCCCCTAAACTATTTAGATCTTATGAAGTAACCAGCTGAGACATAATTTACGAGGAATCATGATCAACTTGACTTTATTTATCACGATATTTATCCCTTAACTGCATACATTTTTTTGTTTTTTCTTGAAAGTTGAAAATGATCGATCGATTAATCGATTAAATTTTACTACTTTTTTTTCCGTATCGATGGAGAATCTCTTTATATTTTCCCGCGATGGAACACAGAGCGTTGAGGCGAACTTCGAGCGTTGGAGATTGACACGTCGAAGGTCATTTCGCAACTCCGTTGTCACCGTTCAAATTAATTAAGAGGACTGACAAAAAAAAATAATGATAATAAATAAATGAAAAAAATAAGATGGATATTCTCACGCCATTAAAGTCATTGATAATGATGCTCATGCGATGAAATGACAAGACATAGAAGTTGACTCGACATCTTATATTGTATTACCGAATCTATAGTGAGACAAGAGTGGCGCGAGTGTGTGGTCGTTAGTATTTTATGTAGTGTAAATTGTCTGATATATTGAACAAAAACAATAATTAATACCTTTTTTTTTTTTTTTTTTTTTTTTTTTTTTTTTTTTTTTTTTTTTTAAATAGAATTTTATTAAAAAAGATAAGCTTGAATATCAATTAATTTTGTTATAAGACAGTAACAGTAATTACGTACTTTTTCATGTAATAAAAGTATAGACCTTGTTTTATTAATAAAGATTAACAAACAAATAAATAAACAGATGCATAGAGTAATAAATGAATAAAGAAACAAACAAACAAACAAACAAACAAACAAACAAACAAATAAATAAAGAGGGTTTGACCATATCTATATCACGCCCGAGTATACTCGTTTCTGTGACAAGATCTGCCTCGCGCACTTTCAGTTTTTTATTCACAAAAATCGCGACTCCAAATTATTAATATTTGAAAAATAATGTTTCCCCGAGCGCAGTCAATAATTTGTGTATGCAAAATCAGAACTACGGTGTGGGGATATTTAACTGCCCATATTTATTAGCGAGTGAACATTGATTTGTTTTCGTGACCCGATCGTTAAAGTGTTAAAAAATAGGGATTTAATGGTGATGATGTTTATTTCATTCAGTAATATGCTCCTAATCGAATAAATTGAACGCGGATAGGATATTCATTGATTTTGTATGTATATCAAAGGTTGTTAAAATCATCTAGAAGTATTAATTAATCAGAGGAAAATTATATTTCACGTTCGAACGAAAGTATTTTTTTTTTAATTTTTTTTTTCAACCCTTTGGCTCGCAGTGTCCCATATGAGGGACAACATTTTACATGGAGTCTTATGGAAATTCGAAAAAAAAAAAATTGACTAGCATATGAAATCATACGAGAAAAGTTCGTTCAATTTAATAATATAGGTTTCAGATTACAGTGACACCTTTTTTCATAATTCGTGTGCGATAGGGTCAAACATTCGCTTAGCAATGTTAAAAATACAGAAACGAGTAGGTATTATTTCAAAATGATCACACTTGATGATTTTGGACAGAGCCAAAGCGACGTCATTTGAAGGAGCTGTCGCGTGGCCCAAGCACCAGAGTTGGGCAAATGGGGGTGGTAATCGATTACACGATTACCGAGTAATCGTAATCGTTGTTTTTTCAAAGGGTGATTTTACGGTAATCAGGGCTAATTTTTTACAAGCCATCAATGGGTCTGTTGCAAACTTTTGCTACAACGATTGAGAGTGTATAATCTAATGTAAATCGCCTGAAAAGTCCAATGGTGGCATCAGAAAGCCACAAAATGAGATAATAAACTCACAAGAAGCGTTTAATGAAATCCAAGATGGCGGCAAAATATCGAGCAATCCGTATGCATGCACCACGAACATTCAAGGATAGCCAACCTCACAACATCGATCACAACCAATCACAACGTAAACAAACACATAACCTCTACCTCCAATGAGGTTGTAAACGTTGGCAATCCTTGGATGATCACGGTGCATACATTCAGATTCCTCGATATTTTGCCGCCATCTTGGATTTCAATAAACGCCTCTTGTGAGTTTATTATTGTATTTCATGACTTAATGATGCCACCAATGGTCTTTTCAGGCGATTTTACATTGGAATAATAACTTTTTATCGTTGTAGCAAAAGTTTGCAACAGACCCATTATATTAGTTGCATAAGGATTAGATCTAATCGAAAAGACCTCAAAGTTTACTATGTATCCGTGAAAACTACATTTAATTACCATCCAAAGGTTTGACGATTACCGATTACCCAGTAATCGTGTGATTGATTACACTCCTATTTGCCCAACTCCGGCAAGCACCTGGTCGAATGAACGATGAACCTTATTGAAAACGCTTAAAACGCTTATTTTTTTTTTTTTTATTTTTTTTTTTTTTTAATAGGTACTTTAAACTTTTTAGCCAGTGGCGTAGCGTGCAACTTGACAACGATTTAATATGTCTATTTAAATCCATTAAAAAGATCGAACTATTTGGTGTTCGGTGAACACCTTCGCATTCGATGTTTTACATGAGTATTAATAGGCACATTTCAACGTTGCCAAATTGCACGCTAGGCCACTGTTTTTAGCCTACTATTTACTCTAAAAGTTTTATTTAGGCTTCCCTGTAAAATATGACTTTGTGGATCAATTTTCGTTTCTGCGTCGATCAAATGAGCCGCACTGCATGATAAAAGCTTTCGAAAGTGATGATGGAACGGGGAAAAAGTTTCGGTGTCGGATTATTAGGAACGCTTGCTTTGGTGATTGTGGTGTTCGCGTGCTGGTGGAGTTTGACAACGGCCGGCTCGGATAGTCGGATTCTTCGTTGCTCTCAAATAAGCCGCATCCCTCAGCCGCGATTCCATCTGCTTCAACCATGTAGCTTTTCACGGATGGTTTTGGTCGCACTCACAAGAACAACCTCGCTAGATAGATGCGCCGCTTTTGCTCATAGGAAACAAGGCCTCGCCATTAATTATAACCAAGCGAGTGAGTCACTTTTACTGAACTCTCTAATTACCAAATCATTAACCCTTGTGAGCCTAAGGTATTTCGGTAACACAAAGGACTAAGGGGGGGGGGGGTGTTTTTGTACCCCAAGGATATTTTCATGCAGCACAGTCAGTATCAATAATTTTGAAACTTTAATGGATGGATTATGTACTTAGTACCCTAAGAGAGTAATTTATGTGAAATTTGAGTAAATTTTTGCTATGTTGCCAAATTTACACCTACTTTTAAAAAAAATGTCAAAATAAAAAAAATGGAAAAAATGAAATGAGGTACCATCTTATTTTTCCATTTTTGATATATTTCCAATTTTTTTTCAATGCTCTGACTTAATATTCTTAATCTACATAAAATTTCCGTAAAATTCACTGTAATAGCTGGTTCCAAACTTAAAACTGGCAGGACGAAGGGGGGGGTGTATATTTGTACCCCAACACTTCTATAATATCGACAAAAATTCTTAAAAATTAATGAAATTTGGTGGACGTGTTCTAAGTATCCTAACTTAAAATGTCATGAAGTCCCAAAAAATTTTGAGCAGTTTTGACAAAATGGCGTCAAAAAAACTGGCCTGGGGTACAAATCTACCCCCCCCCCCCCCCCCCCTTAGGCTCACAAGGGTTAACCCATATATGCCCATTGGGTCGTTAACGACCAACGAATAATGGTTTTTTGGACCAAATTATAGTAAATGTAGGCCAATTTTACACAAAAATGAATGTTGTGATCTTTCAGCACCTATAATTTTGGTGGACCAGAAAATTTCACAATTTTTTAAATTTAAATTTTTTTTAACTCTAAAGATGGTGTTTTTTGAGAAAAACACCAAAAAACACCCAACATGTTCAAATAAAGTTGGGCATGTATGGGTTAACCCTTTCACGGGAAGTGGTACACATGTGTACCATTTTATGTAACATGTAACAATGGAATTTAATTATACATTTTGCATAAAATTGTTTGTGACCCATCAAAATTCTCAGAAAAAGGTCATCTTTTGAACAGTCTAAAAAAATCTCAACAAAAGTCAAATCCCACGATGTGTGCATGAAAGGGTTAAATCTATGCTATTTACCGAAGGAAGAGGTTAGGGTCTTAGGAGGGAATAGTTCGGGAGACAAAATTAACTTATATAGGTCAATAGTTAAGTAATGAGACGATTTAAGAGTGAAAACGCAAGATACATTTTTCTTGCGGAGAAGGAGTTTTTTTTGTTTTTTTTTTGTTTTTTTGTTTTTTGTTTGTTTTTTGTTTTTTTTTTTAACGCCGTTCTCTGACCGGTTTGATGTTTTACGCCATCCCTTCCTGTACGTCCCGAGTGAGCTTTATCAGTATACCTATATCTCACAGGATGTTATGTACATTGTACAGTGAAAAGAAAAGAGGAAAAAAGAAGAAGTAATAAAGTAAGTAAGAAAGAAAGAAATAAACTTAGTAAGTTATTTAAATACGTTTTTATTGATGGAGTGCCTCGGCATCTTAGATCATTCACACCCCTGTAAATACATATTAGGTATTTCTAGTGTTTAAACATTTTACTAGATAACTGAAGAAAGTAGAGAATTTTTCTGTAATTATTTACACGGGAAAGAAAGAAAGAAAGTAGTAGTAGTAGTAGAAAGAAAGAAAGAAAGAGAAAGAAAGGAAGGAAGAAAGAACGAAAGAAAAACCCTTGTAAGACACGAAACAAAATAACTAATTGCCTAATTAAATCATGTCAACTGACAAGGGAAAGATTGCGTAAGAGCTTTTCCATAAAAAAACTAAAGTTCAAAACATTGGTGAAGGAGAATAATGTTGAGGAAGACATGGTGAAAATGACCTCTGTAGTCTGTACTAGACCGAGATTATAGTGTCGTAGCTCCTTCTTCGAAACCTATTGATTTCAATGTAGAGACCGCTGAGCAACTGTTACTGCATGCTCGTCCTGGAATTGCGTCATTTGATTTTGAAGGCGATTTAAACATACTGTCCTTCCAGATTGCGCGGAAAGAAAACCAAATGCCAGTTTTTCAATTTTTGTCAGTCTGACGGACTTGTTTTCCCTCATTTCGACATATTTGTATAAACGATCAAGATTTATCAAGTGCAACGTTGCTAAATTTAATTCGAAGGATAAAATCTCAAAGATACTCGAATTTAAATTGAATGAATCACGTCCTTCTATTTAGACTAATGAGCTAAAACTTTAGAGTGGCAGCGGGCTGGTCCACCTTGTGCCACACAGGGTAGAAGGAATTTCGGGAAAAAGCGGAATTTGGACGGCAGATTCCAAGGTTTGAGGTTGTAGGTCGTTCGGAATTTGGCGGGAATTTGGACGGCAGTTTCCACGGTTTGAGGTTAAATTTTGTAGGCCGTTTCCGGCGATGCCCGAGTTTGTTTACGCAACGACCGGAAACAACCTACATGGGTTAAATTTTGTAGGCCGTTTCCGGCGATGCCCGAGTTTGTTTACGCAACGACCGGAAACAACCTACACAACTTAACCTCAAAATCGATTTTTACGGCATGATGGCGGCACCCTAGGTGACAACAATGAACCAGCGGAACGTTCCTTGATGTGCCACTCTAAAGTTATAGCTCATTGATTTAGACTATAATCATATGCGCAACACACCTTAGAATATTTTCATAAAAGGAACAGGTGCACGGGAAACTGTAAAAAAAAAAAAAAAAAAAAAAAAAAAAAAAAAAATTAGTAAGGAAACTCCGGCTTAAATCGCAGACATTTTCATATCGACAATGTTTTTTATCAAAAAAAAAAAAAAAAATAAATAAAAATAAAAAATAAAACTTGAAAATGTTTTTGCTTGTTTTTCCAGTATTTGCATTTGCAATTTTGCATTTCGTATTTTTTGTTATCGTAAAAAATCAAAACATCTCGAAATTCTTTTTGCGTGTTTACAAACATTTTCTCGTACACCTGGTTTTGTCGTCACTGGTTCGTTTTCTTTCTTATTTTTTCAAATCGTTTTGCCACTTCTTACAAAGAGAATTGAACAAACTTCAGAACTATACCATATATAAAAATAGAGCGATTGTAGTTTGAATGTGGCGTTTAACATTTTTTGGAAAGGAACTAGATGGCCCATTGTTCAAAATATACTCATTATTTTCGCTAGGTCATTTTTTCTATTAGTACTTATTCGATATCTGGGTACAAAATTGAGACTCGATTCATGAAATATTCATACAGATTTGAGATTTCTAGAGTCAAGTTTCATCAATTCATTACAATTAATTGACAATTTTTCTATATTTGTAGGAGTATCTAAATGCTTGAGAGAGAGTCAGGCTTGTCTCAAGAAATCTTGGGCTTATGCTATGGAGGTCCAGGTGCTTGTCTGTTTCTCTATCTCCGTTCATTAGAATACAAAAGGTAGAAATGAAAAAAGGGCTTAACTTTGGCCTCTATCTTAGTTATTTTCGTGTGCATTAATTCAATTAGACAGAGAGAGAGAGAGAGAGAGAGAGAGAGAGAGAGAGAGAGAGAGAGAGAGAGAGAGAGAGAGAGAGAGAGAGAGAGAGAGAGAGAGAGAGAGAGAGAGAGAGAGAGAGAGAGAGAGAGAGAGAGAGAGAGAGAGAGAGAGAGAGAGAAACAGTCAAATATCCTGCTCCGCTGAGCTCGTGATATTTTCATGAATAGTATGCATCTTACTTCAGTCCTATAGCAGATGCGAAGCATGCAACTTGATGACAAAAATAAATTGCCTCCATTTAAGTCTATGTAAAATAATCGATACTTGCTTTAGCAATTACTTCCAGAAAAATTGATCGTTATACATAGGCAGTGTTGCCAGATCGAGGTTAAAAAGCCGTATCGTCCCCATTTAAATCAATGTAAAGCGTACGGCTTTTTCACCCCAATCTGGCAACACTGTACATAGGTTTAAATGGCGTAAAACCAATGTTTCTCAATCGCATTCCTCACCTCTGATTCATGGGCTCACCACGAGGAGTAGATATTATTATTATTATTTAAGATGGTTTAAATGGGGAGTAGATATTATACATCCGCGATAATATATGTTTTAGGCTCTGAATCATCCATGGCTTCAAACTGTTTGGTTTTGGACTGTCCTGAATACGATAATTTACTCTCACTTGAAGCTAACTCAGCATTTGATTACTATAGTCTATACACGAAACCAATCCGTAAGTTAATTTATACATTAACCGCACGTTTATCAACGCCGATCGAAACCCTCAACAAAAAGAGACGAAATATTTGTCTTGTTTAAGCACATTTACTTTTTTCCAGCCGCATTATTTCAACGCTTATTTAATGAAGTATTAAGCAGACACCGAAGTATAAAAAATTGCTACGGCTCATTCACTCAATTTGTTGTGACTTACATTTAATGATATTACTTTTATTTGCGTCGAAAGTATGTTGATCAGGAAAGGAAGAGAAGGAAAAAAATTGGTGTCTTCTAATCTAAAATCTTCGTCTGAGGACTCCATAAAGCAAGTAATCTACATAATTACAAGAAATGTACATTCTAACTGAGTATAGCCGAAACACGAACAGTTGAACCAGGAGCGAATGGTTCGGCACACGGGCGGATCTAGCAATTTGGCAATGATTCATCCCATTTGAACATATGAGAAACGATCGATCCTTGAGGGGGCCATGGCCCTCTTACTAATCGATTGTCTCTCATGCATTCAAATGGGAATAATACACAGTTGCCAGATCGCTGGATCCACCTTTGGTTCGGCAGTCATTCGGTAACACAATTTCACCGTGAACCCCAACCCTAGTAGCAAAAAAAGTTAAAGGTTAAATAAGGTGTAAATAACTTTTGTATAACCAATCTTCGTATATAAAGAATAAATAATCAATATATAACGAAAGTCGTTAGATACCAGTTATACTTTGCTTATAAAAAACGAATAAAAGCAATGTATAAACTTTATGCTAACAATGATATATATCGGTTATTTATAGATGATACTTTGCTTATAAAAACAAAATATGCGGAATGTATAAACTTTAACTAAAAAGTAGTATACATCGGTTACAGTGGCGGCTCGTGCAATTTGGCAACAATGGCTCACCTCCATTTGATTCTATGTAAAACAGTCGATTCGAGTGTGAAGCGCTGCTTCACCAACAATCGATTCTTTTACATGGATTCAAATGGAGGGCATTCATTGTTGCCTCATTGCAAGACCCGCCACTAATCGGTTATTTAACAATGGGTCAGTTGCAAACTTTTGCCACAACGATTAAAAGAGTTTCATAGAATGTAAAATCGGCTGAAAAGTCCATTGGCGGCATCAGAAAGTCATAAAAATGCAATAATAAACTCACAAGAGGCGTTTAATGAAATCCAAGATGGCGGAGAAATATCGAGCAATTTGAACGTATGCACCACGAACATCCAAGGATAGCCAACCTCACAATATCGATCACAACCAATCACAACGTAAACAAACACATAACCTCTACCTCCAGCGAGGTTGTTAAAGTTGGCCATCCTTGGATGTTCGTGGATCATGCATACGAATTGCTCGATATTTCTCCGCCATCTTGGATTTCATTAAACGCTTCTTGTGAGTTTATTATTGCATTTTATAACTTTCTGGTGCCACGAATGGACTTTTCAGGTGATTTTACATTAGATTTTAAACGCTCTAAATAGTTGTAGCAAAAGTTTGCAACAGACCCATTACACTTTGCTTTTATAAAGAAAATATGCGCTTTTCAGTATCACTGAAAAAAAAGGTGCTAAATTAACATCTTTGTTGTTGGAAAAATGTGCGACAACCAAAATTTTGCTGAATTTACATCCTAGGACGTGGAAATAACCGTCGGGACTGTTATTTCTACGTCCTAGGATGTAAATTTAGCATATTGTTGGTTGTCGCACATTTTTTTAGCATCCTTTTTTTTCTAGTGTACACTGAACGGAGATGTATCGCGCCAAGGGGAGGGGGGAATGTGGGTACCCTTGCACTTGCTGCGCACTTGCTGTGTATAGGAGGTTTTATGCGTTTTATGTCGAAATTCGCATCAAAAGACAGGTGGGTACTCTAATTTCTTATTTTTCAATAAAGGAGACTAAAAAGTTGTTGAGCCTTTAGAGTAGGTTTTTTGCTGATAAAGGTCGGGGACTAGAGCTCCCCCCCCCCCACGCCACCCCTTCCCCCAACCAACCGTAAAGCCGCCCATTTTACATAATGGTAACAGTCTGCTAATTCATGAAAAAAAGGACCGGAAGATAGTGAGGAGAACACATTGCTAACGTTTGATCATTCAAAGCCTATAAATCCAAAAATTCCCACAGTAAGTTCGTTCTGAAGTTTAATTAAAGTAGAAAGAAAGAGAGAAAAAAAAGAAGAAAAAAAGAAAAAAACTAGGATGCAGATATAAATGAACCTTTCTTGTTGATAACTTAAATTAATATTATTTCATTTGGATTGTCCTATCTCCTCTCTCTCTCTCTTTCTTCCCTCCTCCACCTCTCTTTCTCTCTCTCGCTCTCTCTCTCTCTCTCTCTCTTACTCCTCCTTCCGCTTAGGAAGTTCGAATCTTCCGCGATGTGTGAGAAGAGATATAAATAAGCCGATGATGAGCACAGCTCAAATCAAGATTCCATTTTTGTTCGAATATAAGAAATGTTTAGTTTTATTGCACGGTTTTAATACCTTGAGAGGTATTAAAAGACAGTATAATTGCCTCATCAATTTTATCGATAATCATTTTTTAATCCCTCTCCCTCCTCCTCCTTCTTGTTCTTATTCTTTCTTCTTTTTAGTTTTTTTTCTTCTTTTTTTTTCTTCTTTAGCACAAGAGAATACGACCTGCATTCCAGGAGTCGGAATGTTCTACCTGCATAAGACTAGAGTCAACTATTCAGAGGCGGTTGAGCTCTGCGAGAACAGAGGGGGCAAGTTGGCGAACGTAGTCTCCGAGAGCAGAACGAACGGCCTCTCCAATCTGGTGGCCACCCTCCTCGGATCTCGGAACAAGCTCAGCGCGGCCTATGTTGGCCTCACGGATAAAAAGACTGAGGGAGAGTTCATCAGTTTTAAGAGTTAGGTTTCGCTTCTTTTTACTGCTTATAGATCCATCTTGAGAAAACATAAGACACGTTTCCAAACTAAAGGCGTGGTAAAAGGACCCACGTCTCCACCTGCTCTTACCAAACTTTCAAACCGATTGGGCTACTTTCAACGGCAATAGCTTTAGAGGGGTGATGATAGAGTCCCTATATATGAAAGAGTCAAGACACGTGAACAGAAGTGAAGAAGAAGAAGGTGTCTGAGGAGCCTGGAGGCGCGCCTCTTGTTTACATTTTTATCCAACGATCTTCCCGCCAAAGATTACTTATACATGTATTCGTGTGTAAGTAATCTTTGTTAGGTCAACCTAACCTCCAATACCCGTTGGCTTCACTACCTGTTTTAAAAGTAATGCGTGGATTTTATTCTGTTCTGCACTCATTTTCATCAATTTCTAATTCAAATTTCATCAGTACAAGCTGAAAATGCCGAAAGTTTCCTCAAAGCTGGGCAGCAGTGAAGATGGTTCCATGAGGATGTAAACAAGTGGTGCGCCTCCAGGCTTCATAGACCCCTTCTTCTTCTTCACTTTTCAGCAGCCAATCAGAGGTGGAACCTCGTATGGCGAGACTCTTTCATATATAGGGACTCTAGGTGATGATTCTTTAAGATGATTCCAGGGCCGATTAGTTCCAACCGTAGACACCACGTCGCGCTGCTCAAAAAGTCAACAATTTTGGCTGAAATTGACGAATTTACGCTCAAATAAACACTCAATAAACTCAAATTTGAGGAACACGTCAGCACCTGCGAGCATATGTACTTCAGGAAGATACCCTGAAAGTTCCAAGCTGAAACATGCACTCGAGAGTAATAAAGCCGGAAATTATGAATTACGGACATTCCCATAAACCTCAATGAGTGCGAGTGAGGCAAATAGACGTATTATCACTAGCACTCATTCTCACTCTCTAAGCTTATGGCGAAAGAAATTTCATAATTTACGGCTTTAATGCTCAACCAAGTTTGCTCGTTTTGGGCTCAGACAATCCATAAAAAAATTTCGCGGGTGCTGACGTTATTGGATTTTGCGTTTTATCTAAGTATATGGTTTCAGTTAAAAACGCGCCAAAAACACGGATTTTTCGAAAAGCGACTAGTGACGCTATCCATCGGATTGAAATCTGAAAAAGGTTCACCTTAAACCGAGCCAAGTGGTGAAGTGTTAAGGATGCGCCAGATAAAGGCCACAAAAATATCGTTTGTCATCACTTCTACAAAACTATCAATTAAAGCGGGCTCATAATGCATTTATCTTCCACCCTCTTATTATTAATAGATAGGTGTTTGTAACCTAATAGTGCCACTGCCTCCATTGAGATAGCATGTTTTGAAATTATCCTCGTGGTGCTTTAACAACTCAATCAAGTCTCGTCGACGCGTCGTCTAATTTTAATATACACATTTTAAATTAAATCAATCAGTATCGGTTAATTGCTTTGATAATCTCCTTCGAAGGCTAGGTATCAGACGATCTATTAAACAGTCGATACCTGTCATAAGTCATGGGCTGGTCTCTTTTCCGCATTCACTATTATTGCGTAAGTCTGCTTTACCACACATTTCAGTGATCCGCAGTCTTTAAATTTATCTCATAGCTTCTTTAATAATTCGAGCAAGTTTCGCGCCATCTATAACTAATTGCAAATATCAAATAATTTCAAGTTTCAAAGACACCTACGGACGGTCATTAAAATTTCTTCAATGTTTAGAAAAATACCAACGGTAATTATTGGTCGTCTGCAAGAGGAAACCAATTTTATGTGAGATCAATAGCAGTTAGTTCAGTAGCGCACCGAGAGTTTCTTCATCTCTCTCTTTTCTCCATTAAGAAACGTATGTTAGACAAGGATGGACAAAGGGATAAAACCCCCTCGTTCTGTCCTTTTCCTACTCAAGCATTCAAATGGGAAATGAGAGAGATGAGAGATATCCTGGTTGCGCCAGTGAGTTAGTTTATTTCTGCAAAAAGCCGTTCTATTGAGGGTTTTAGTAATGGCGACTGCCGGTGATGAGCGTTCCAAACAAAGTCAGTTTGTCTCACTCGCTCTGACGTGACCCCTATGTACTGCCATCTCAATCTAATTTCAAAAATCGTGTATAGAGACTTATTTTGTGAAATTTTATGGTAGAAATGAATTTTTTTCAGGCATTTTAATGCGATGTTGATAATATGTCGTAAAACAAGGCCCTGTATAGGAATTTCGATACTAGAAAGAGATGGATATACATGGGGGTCAAGGGAGAGTGAGTGAGATAGTTTGGAACGCTACGCGAGTTTTATCACAACCGATTGCGACCGATGAGTGCATTGTTGTGGTTGTTGACTTACCGTTGATTTCGCACTTAAACCGTCTATTGTGCCCTCTAGTCTCAAACGGGCTCTCAAAACTTTTCAAAATTTCTCAAAATATTTTATTTTCTAAAAAAGAGAAACAACGAATGAACTTTTATGAAGTTTTGAACAGTACTTCTTCGGATCACAAAAGAATCACATTTTGGGATTTTTACGAAATTGTATCGATTTATTTTTAGGTATTCAGTTGAATTAAATTGAATTAAAATATAAATTTTTTATTGGCGGGCTATATGCAGGGATGCAGGATGATTCCAACTTCGATCATCATGCTTGGAACTCCTGTGTGTTATTGTTTCATTTTGATAAGTTTTCGACACAAATAATGGTCTCCGTATCTTTCACAACCTTTTGTGAGGAATTGAGGACATTGAAACGTAAGAATTCGAACAGACGCCGTCAGTGTTTACTGTTTATTTGTTTATGAAGTCAGCTGTGATGACAGTCGGCCGTGATTATTTGAATGTGCCGCGCTAATTTCGCGAAATATCGTGCACGTGGTGGAAAGATACAGGGGTGAATAGTGTCTAGGGTTTTTCGCAGTTTGTGAGTTTAATACTGAATTTTAGTGTTTTCTGATGCTGCCATTGTTATTTTCTCGGCTTTTACATAGGAATTGATACTTTAAAACGCTGTAGCCGAAGTGTGCAACAGCCCCATTTCAGGTAAGCGCCAAAGGTTCAAGTAAAGTGTTGATATTACTTTGATTTAGATCGGCCTCTGCAGTGCTTTCCTTATCGAGCGTGGGCCCCTAATGAGCCACGGAACAAAAAGGCAAAAGAAGACTGTGTTGTACTGGATTCTCGAAAAAGTTGGAGAGTGGTCGACTGTGCCTCTAGACAACCTTTCATTTGTGAACTCACGCCATCTGGTCCTCCTGAAGAAGATATTCAATTATGTTATCGCATTGCCGATCTAAGTGAGTTTACGATCGTTTATTACTCATGAATGAGTCAGCTGCATGAAATATTTAATGTTCATTCAGGGGGAGGGGGTGCATTTTGAATTAGGGACAGAGTAGATGCATCAGGCGCCACTGTTTACTGGCGACCAAAGACGAAAAAAAAAAAAAAAATCGTGTCATAAAAGAACAAGTCTGCTTTGTAAGCTCTCGACTGACATAATTTCTCTTACAAACAATCGAAAATAGAGTTTTTGCAAGAGGTGTTTTTTTGGTCGAAAAATTGATCACTGAATATATTAATTAATTGTTTGAATTATTATCATTATTGCTTGTACGCATTATTGCCTGTGAGTTTCATTCTCAGTGGCGAGGCGTGCAATTTGGCAACGTTTCTTTTTTCCCCCTTTAAACACATTAGAAAGGTCGAAACAGCTTGTCATCGCCGATGACCGAAGCATTCGATTCTTTCAGTATTTTTAAATGGAGAAAGTGCATCGTTGTCAAATTTCACGCCTCGCTACTGTTCCTTCTCTCTTCTAAATTAAAAAAAAAAAAAAAAAAAAAAAAAAAAAAAAATATCTACCGCTGAGGGAGGAGAAGAATAACTTATTTGAGTACAATGAGCGGACGCCATTAAAGCTGTCTTTGAAATTATCAATAAAAATTATTGAAAATAAATAAATATGTTGCATATAGTACAAATTGGTTTAGTTGGTTCAGTTTAAATGAACAAATTGCAACGTTGCCTGATTGGATTGTAACGATACGCTATTATTTGGTTGACCGATAATCCTATACATGTATCGTTCATTTGTCGGCTTTGTATTTTTTTCGCCTTGTTGCCAGATTAGGCGAAAAAAATGTACGAGTTTCTCATAGGATTCACTGTTATGAGTGTATCTTTTTAGCCAAACTAGGCAGCGGTGTACTTTCGTAGTGTTGCCAGATTTGGCAAAACTGTTTACGGATTTCTCATATGATTTACTGTAAAGTGTGTATCTTTTTAACTAAATCTGGCAGCACCGTTCTTTCGCAAATAAGCTCATTTCCCGTTTGCCGTTCGCATCGGGCACGCCCTCACATGCAAGCTTCTGGAATAAATAACTCGCAAATGAAGATTATAAAATCTGAATAAGTTCAATTAAGACAGCATCCTCTTGTTAAAAAAAGCTAAGCCAGATAAATGGGAGACCGTGCAAGACAAGAATGAACAGTCACCACTAAGTGGCTTAAGCTGACAATCAACTTTGCCTCTAGAAAAGTCTGCACAGGTTTCTACCATCGAGCTTCAACCATAGTGAGGCTTTCCGTGCTTTTCACTGTCTTACTATTAACAAAGTTAGAAATAGAGATAGTATTGCAATGGCGCAGAGATTTTAAAGGGATTTTGTTTCGATTTACTCTGTCCACTGCGACTAAGTAAATTATGATAATTACAAAATAATTGGCTCTCATCATGCCTGATACTATCGTAAAGAACATCCATCCATGAAGTTTCAATATTATTTAACGTACCATATGTGGCTTGCAGGTGTAAATGCACACACTTTGTGTGGCGTCTGTCTGTCCGTCTGTCTGTCTGTAGCCATAAAACGTGAAACCCATAGCATAACTTTTTAACTATTGATCCATATGCATCCAAATTTCGCAGAGATGTTGCTTTTAACATTCCTCGAGGGATTTTGTTTTTGTTTTTTGACATTTTAATTTTTAGGTTAGTTATGGACGAAAAATGGTTGTTTCATTAAAATCAATGGGAAAATGGGTCAAAAAAAGGAAACATTTAAATTTGTCAAAAATGGGTCTTTGCATTTGGATAAAAATATCAAAGGGGGGTTTGGGGGTCTTCTCCAGAATAAAGAGGGTACTTCCAACAGTTTATTTTGAAGACAATTCGATGGAATTATAAAATTCAGAGGAGGGGGGGGGGGTCATCTAGAGGAGAAAAGTTCAATTTTTGCCCATTTTTGACACTAATTTAAAAGGAGTTTCCGCCTCAATCCTCATAATTTTGGTTTTTCTTGATCTTGGCCCCTTCCAGACCTATCTCAAATTGATTTGAAATTACGATGAGAGTATTTTAGAAAGACCATCATGGACACAGAAATCGACGTATATACACGTTTCTTTTGGAAAGATTTACACGATAAAAAAAAAAAAAAAAAAAAAAAAAAAAAAAAAAAAAAAAAATCGATACATGTTAGAAACAAGCCAAATTTTCTGGCTTAGCGATAAGTAGTGTTGCAATAAAATGCTATAACTCGTCGATTGCCACTCTGAAACATTTGCATATACATGTGTTCGTCGAAATGGACAGCTTTATTGCATTAAAATCACACCTTTTTGATTTAAGGCTACAATAAGAAGCACATAAACTGTGCATGCTACATCACACTTTAGGGATAGGACTTATACGGCGCGGTGTCGCCTCTCTATCGCAATGCAGCAACACTGGCGTCTCTTTTAACTTGATTCCATGTAAAACTATCGATTCTGCAGTGAAACACTAACAATCGATTCAAGCTTCAAATGTAGAGAAAACATCGTTGCCAAATTGCATGCGAGTCGCCCCTGCCGCATCTTTTGTCCTTTTTCCTTCAAGGCGGATACGTTCAAGTGTTCTCAGCTTGTCACTGGCGCAACCAGGATATCTTCCATCTCTCTCATTTCCCATTTGAATGTATAAGTAGGAAAAGGACAGAAGGAGGGGGTTTATCCCCTTGTCCATCCTTGTCTAACATACGTTTCTTAATGGAGAAAAGAGAGAGATAAAGAAACTCTCGGTGCGCTACTGCAGCTTGTAAATTTCATAATGAGGCTGTTGCGCACTTTTGCTGTAAGCGATTTAACAGTCGCTTCTGGTGTAAAAACCTCGAAAAATAACAATGGCAGCAATAAAAACTTCCAAAATCCACTCTTAAACTCAATAAACGCTTTTATTTACGAGGGCGTAATGGTGACCGAGGGCAGTAACAATGGGAGATTCCTCTATCTCAATTTAGTCACTCTTTCTATGCTGACAAGGATGATTCACAGAGTAATTAGTCATCAGAGTGATGATCCACATCCGATGAATGGTACCGCAATACCTAGTGACACCGGTGTCAAATGAAAGTATCGTCTCTTATTGGTCACTTCTTGATGGGAGTTACAGTATTGTTAGGTGGGAATCTCTTCCATTGTTACTACCCTCAGCCACCATTACGTCCGCGCAAATTAAAAGCGTTTATCGAGTATAGGAGTAGATATCGGAAGTTTTTAGTGCTGCCATCGTTACTTTTGGAGGTTTTTACACCATAACCGACTATTAAATCGCTTATAGCAAAAGTGTGCAACAGCCCCATTTATCACTCATAACGATTGGGTAGGTACGTTAGGGTGGGTCGAAAAAAGTTGTTTTCGATGTATCGATTTCTAATACCCGGCAAAAGTTGTGTCTTTGCATTACTTTTAACGTAGTGAAATCGGATTTTGAAATTTCGAATGGCTTTAGCTGGTAATTTTGCCTTGAAATTTGCCTAAATTGACGAATTTTGACGATTTTTGACCCTACTTCAGACCTTTGTGAAAAAAGTCGTATTCGATGTATCGATTTCTAATACCCGTCAAAAGTTGTGTCTTTGCATTACTTTTATTGTAGTGAAATCGGATTTTGAAATTTCGAATGGCTTTGGCTGGTAATTTTGCCTTGAAATTTGCCTAAATTGACGAATTTTGACGATTTTTGACCCTAATTCAGATCTTTGTAAATCGACTTAAAATGCCAAATTCTATGAATTTCTTTGCTTAGTACACCTCTTACAGACAGTATTAGCGCCGCTGAACCAATTTTGGGACCCACAGAGGTATCAGGGGGCGGGGGGTGGGGATCCGAAATTGGAAGTTTTAACAGTAAATTTCACTGAATCCTCGTGAGTTCAGTTGAGATTTCAAACTGCATTTGAACACTTTGTTTTTCACATTTCCAACATAAAACCAGCTTCTTGAGCATGCTGTTAAATAATTTACTAACTGTGAGGCCTTCATTGACAGAGATGAAGGGGGAGGGGTTCTTGAGAACCAAAAATTATATTTTAACAAAAATTTTTATGTGGTTCAAGGCCCAGCGCTCGGTAAATTTCAGTTCATGAAACTTTCCAGGACTCACCACGCGGCGGTGGCTGGACATTGAGTCCCTCCCTCACCCTCCCTGCAATCTATGTATCGCTTGATAACTGCAGAGCAGTTGGACCCACAAAAAATTGGCCTCCTGACTAGTCGCAATTTGTGTACAAGTTATGTTATGACCAAAGAGTAATATTTGCATGAATAGAATTTAGTCCAGAGACCAATCTTTTTTGGGCCCTGATACATGGTGTTATGCTTGTTCGATTTATGATACTACGTGAGTAGAAATACGTTTGAATTATTCACTTTGAAATTGAGCCTTATGCTCAAAAGAGCCAGAGCTTAAATTATTAGTTCGTTTGTGCTGAATTGACCTTACTTCTAAAATTGTGTCCACGGCTTTATCGCGATTAGCTCGATTCTCATCATACAACATGGCTAAAAGAATATTTTCAGAGTGAGCGTAAAATGCATTGTTCTGAATTACGTCACGAACTAACAATTTAAGCTCTGGCTTAAGGTATTCAGAAGCCTAAATCATGGAAAATAAATGCCTGGCATTGCATTGGTCTCCCTATTTCAATTTCCAAACAGGTAATAGCTCCTCCTTTCCACCCTGTATTTACGGTCATTCCATCCGAGCCAATAGCTACTAAACTATCCATCCAATAATACTTCATTTTCGTCGAGACACTCCAATATAGAGTCTGCGATACTTCTCGCATGACCTGATGGAGGAGTGGAGTGGCCAATGTACTCTGAACCAATTTCTTTTAATATCGAGATGTGCTCTTACATTTTGGTGGATGCATGTCAACGCCCGAATGCCTCCCGTCACTCGGAGTTTACCTGAATACGACCTTAAGAAGTTTACAGATGGTCCAAACGCAGGGGCGTCATTTCAAGTTCGGCTGGGGGGGGGGGAATCTTATGACCTTTTTTTTTTTTTTTTTGCTCATCATTACAATTTTCGGCTTGGAGGGGGCAAAAAATAGGATTTTTTTTTTTTTTTTGCTCATCAATATAATTTTAGAGCCAAAGAGCCGTCTTTTGGGGGCAATAATCGGATGACCTTTTTTTTTTTGCTCATCAATATAATTCGTGCCAGTTTTTGAGCCGTGGTTTCAAAGACGTGGGAAAGAGGGTTTGGGCCAAACCCTCTTTCATACGTCTTTGAATTTCCGTGTCATACGCAAGCGGTTGAGAGATGTGTGAAAGTGGTGACAGAAGCTTCCTCACATGTTTACGGCGGAAAAACGCGTGATGGATACATAAGAGCGATTTTAAATAGTCGAAGTGTCATGAGCTCTTTTGAGCATAAGGCTCAATTTCAAAGTGAATAATTCAAACGTATTTCTACTCACGTAGTATCATAAATCGAACAAGCATAACACCATGTATCAGGGCCCAAAAAAGATTGGTCTCTGGACTAAATTCTATTCATGCAAATATTACTCTTTGGTCATAACATAACTTGTACACAAATTGCGACTAGTCAGGAGGCCAATTTTTTGTGGGTCCAACTGCTCTGCAGTTATCAAGCGATACATAGATTGCAGGGAGGGTGAGGGAGGGACTCAATGTCCAGCCACCGCCGCGTGGTGAGTCCTGGAAAGTTTCATGAACTGAAATTTACCGAGCGCTGGGCCTTGAACCACATAAAATTTCTGTTAAAATATAATTTTTGGTTCTCAAGAACCCCTCCCCCTTCATCTCTGTCAATGAAGGCCTCACAGTTAGTAAATTATTTAACAGCATGCTCAAGAAGCTGGTTTTATGTTGGAAATGTGAAAAACAAAGTGTTCAAATGCAGTTTGAAATCTCAACTGAACTCACGAGGATTCAGTGAAATTTACTGTTAAAACTTCCAATTTCGGATCCCCACCCCCCGCCCCCTGATACCTCTGTGGGTCCCAAAATTGGTTCAGCGGCGCTAATACTGTCTGTAAGAGGTGTACTAAGCAAAGAAATTCATAGAATTTGGCATTTTAAGTCGATTTACAAAGATCTGAATTAGGGTCAAAAATCGTCAAAATTCGTCAATTTAGGCAAATTTCAAGGCAAAATTACCAGCCAAAGCCATTCGAAATTTCAAAATCCGATTTCACTACAATAAAAGTAATGCAAAGACACAACTTTTGACGGGTATTAGAAATCGATACATCGAAAACAACTTTTTTCGACCCACCCTAAGGTACGTCCTCTAGGTGTTGTAAAATATATAGTGCGCGTGTTGAGTTGGTACAATTATGTTGGACACATTTATCTCGACCCGTAAAAGAGCGGTTCTGTAGTCGAATATACGTTTTATTAATGGGGGGGGGGGATGACAGAGATTTATGCTGAGCTGCTGCCAAGCCGAAGACAGCTGACAATGTTGCCAAGTTAGTCGTCATCGTCATGCGTCCACATCAACCGGAAAGAGCTGAGTGTAATAATCAAAATACCGTAAGGACAATGCTACAGCCTCTTTTTATTGCAACTATTATTGCAATCATTTATTTAAACAATCGATTCTTCTTATATATATGGGTGCTGACAACTAGCTAAAGCGATAGAGGGGGCAATGTTATAAGTCCTATCCAGTGGCGTCGCGTGTCATCTGGCAACAATGCAACAGCTCCATTTACACTCATTAAATATATCGAATTTTCCCTGTGCACTGTGCACCCCCTGAATTCGATATTTTTCATGAGTTTAAATGGATAGAATACATTGTTGCCAAATTGCACGCGACGCCATTGGTCCTATCTCAAAGTGTGACAGCATGGGCGGTCTGAATTTGGTTTGATTACCTAACTTTTTTTAACCTTAGTCAAAAATTGTAATTATTTATTTATTTATTTATTTATTTATTTATTTATTTATTTATTTATTTATTTATTTATTTATTTATTTATTTATTTAATTTTGTACATAAGAGCCATTAGCTTGAAATACACGTCAGGAAAAAAACTAAACAGATACAAAATAATAATAATAATAATAATTCTAAATACATGCACTACATATAAATTTCCTTTTAAAATTAAGTTTTAAGTGTTAGCCCACAGCAGCTTCTCCACACTGTAAAGGGCTTTGTTGATAAAAAATAGTCTTAACTGTCCAAAAAAATTATCAAACTCTAGTGGAACAATTATAATCTAGTGGAAAATGGTTTTAAACGAAAGTGCAAGAGTTTAAGAGTGGCTATCTGGAATCTGGATACAGAATTTTAATACAACTATCCGCAGGTAAGGAAATTTTGCATATTTTTGTTATGTGTCAGTTTCTTTATCGTACAAATCCTTCTAGAGGAAACGGTTTGATCAATTTCTATGCCCAGATAGCTACTCTGAAACATTTGCACTTTAGCTGAAAATCAATTTCAAATGTATTCGTCACATTTTTTTTTTTTTTTTTTTTTTTTTTTTTTTTTTTTTTTTTTTTTTTTTTTTTTAATTTAAATGTTAAAAAAAGTGAGGCAAACAAAACCGAGCCTGGGTGAAAAACGTCCATAAGAAATTTCGATCATGGTGGCCTAGCTCCATGAAGTTTCAGTATCACTCCCCCATAAATCCTCTCTATCGCTATAGGTAGCTCCTTGGATGCTTATCTCCTTAAAAATCGATTATTTTCCCTCAGTTTAAATAGAAAAACTGCATGGTTACCAAATTAAACATGCCATCATTATGAAATTCACTCGTTTTTTTTTTTTATAAAATGTGTATATAACTAATCCCTAGTTAAAATGTGCATGGTATAGAAAACATCGGCCGTTATAGAGGGCTTTAGTAATGGCAGCATCCGGTGATGAGCGTTCCAAACAAAGACAAACTTCTCTCTCGCTTTTAAGTAACCCCGCATGTACTGCCATTTCACTCTAATTTCAAAAATCGTATAAAGAGACTATTTTAGTGAAATTTTCTGGCTGAAATGAATTCCTCGAGGCATTTTAATGCGATTTTGATAATAATATGTCGTAAAACAAGGCATTGTATACAAATTTCGAAACTAGAAAGAGACAAGTTGGGGGGTCACGGGAGAGCGAGTGAGATAGTTTGGAACGCTTCGCGAGTTTTATCACAACCGATAGCGACCGATGAGTGCATTGTTGTGGTTCTAACCGTTGACTTCGCACTAAAACCGTCTACTATAGCGCCTCCCATTCCTTCGAAAGGAATCAACAAGACAAATTTGAACGCGGTAAATGAGAGAAATGGTTGCATGTCTCTACGGTACGTCGGTACATATACTATGCATTCTGTCTCCTGTTGTTTCCTGGTCGCGCGTGCGTCACATATCAGTTTCGATCTCTTATAAAGCACATACATTTGCAATTGACAAACATCTAGTCCTTTCTTAATGTTATTGACAGGAAATTCTAGTTCCCCTCCTTCTCGTGCTGAGCTTCGCTCTGCAGCGTCATACGTAAAGGAGTGTTGAACGATCGATTGAAACATATAGATTTTTTGGACATAAAAAGTCGTACTTATATCTATCTTGCTTTAAAAACAATGGATCTGTTGCAAACGTTTGCTACAGCGCTATAGAGTGATCAATCTCATGTATAAAATCGCGTGAAAAGTCCATTGGTGGCAGCAGAAAGTCATAAAATGCAATAACAAACTCACAAGAGGCATTCAACTGAAATCCGAGATGGCGGTGAAATATCGAGCAATCTGTATGCAATCACCATGAACATCCAAGATGGCCAACCTCACAACCAATCACAACGCAAACAAACTCATAACCTCCGATGCTGTGAGGTCGTAAACGTTGGCCATCGTGGATATTCACGGTGCGTGCACACATAGGTTGCTCGATATTTTACCTTTATCTTGGGTTTCAGTTAAACGCCTCTTGCGTGAGTTTAATACTGGGTTTTATGATTTTCTAATACCACCAATGGACTGTTCACGCGATTTTACTTGAGATTTAACACTCTTTATCGCTGTAGCAAAAGTTTGCAACGGACCCATTTAATGTTTTCATGCGAAAATCAAATTCATTTCCCCATTTTACGAGCTAAAATGAATTATTTCAAAAACATTTAAAATATTTTGCCATTTCGTTTGTAAATATGTATTATTTGCGTTCATAATATATGATGTCCAAGGAATCCATGTTTTGGTTAACTGTGCGTCACGTCCCAGCAAAATGTTAATTTTACACACTCGTTCGAAACTAATATACCTAGGTAGTTTCAGATGAGTTGGTCGGCGACAGTTTAGTCGCGGCACGTGCTCATTGGCAACAATGCTTTTCATCTCTATGATTTCGATTGATTTGATGTAAAACAATCGATGTGATAGTGAAGCAGTGCTCCACCAACAATCGATTGCTTTAACCCTCTAAAAAGGCCAGGTTATTTAAAAAAGACGCCCCTCTACCGTTCATAAAGGGAAGGTAGTTAACTGTTCGTACTCGGATGAGTTAAAATTGCCTA
Organism: Trialeurodes vaporariorum; assembly: GCA_011764245.1. Taxonomy (NCBI): domain Eukaryota; kingdom Metazoa; phylum Arthropoda; class Insecta; order Hemiptera; family Aleyrodidae; genus Trialeurodes; species Trialeurodes vaporariorum. The sequence goes on from VMOF01000388.1 coordinate 75,775,401, forward strand.
TACGATACATTGAAGGCGCCCGAAGACATCGCTTATTTTGTATACATGTTTTCATCGATAGTCGCGACTCGCGTTAATTCGGATTTTTTTTTTTTTTTTTTTTTTTAACGCTTTATTGAAATTAAATGTTCTACAGATTTTTACAATAAAATAAACTGGTCAGCCCCACAATCGGGGCTATCGACCACAGCGACATTTTTTTAACATTTTATATAAATAATAATATAAATAATAATATTTCTTCCCCCCCCCCCTCCTTTTTTTTCTTTTTCTTTTTCCAATTTGAAATTACTCTTAAAATTATTGTAATACTGCCATAGATTTTAATTCCTTATATTAATGAATTCAACTTTTTTACAATTAAAATGAACAAACAAGGCAATGAATGAGATTTCTTCTTAAAATTATTTTTTCTTCTTTCTTAAAATTATTTTTTCTTCTTTCTTAAAATTATTTTTTCTTCTTTCAATGAAAGATTGAATGAAGACTGAAACAATGTGAAGGAGCCTAGAGAAGAAAAACGAGTATACACTCGGGCTTGGCCCTTAAAGGGTTAAGTAACAGTACATGCGGATTCAAATGAGGGGAACGACAGCGTTGCCAAATCGCACCAAATCAATCGCGTTGCCAAATCGAGTTGCCCCACCGCACAGTGGAGCAATTCAAAGCGAGGAGTAGGACATGGAATATATGAATAGAAATAAAATTTGAATGTTTTACCGTCAAAAAACAAACTATTTTGGGTGATATTTAGAGAAAATCTTAAGATAAAACAAATTTCAAACCCTTTTCAAACTTTTAAGCTCTGTATATTAACAAAGATAAACACATTTACCTAAAATCGCAACGCCATGCCCATGCCCGGCCTCTCGTACCCTCCCTGAATTGCACCCTAACTAGATCCAACATCGATGTAAATGATTCTTATTTATTTTGTGCGTTATTTCTGTTTCAGGAACGAAAGCAATGTGCCTGGCTCGGGCAAACTATTCAGAATTCCTGTCCTCGACTGAATACCCAGACCGGTGTGAACGACTGGAAGAAATAGGGATGATAAATCTGAACAAGACGATATCCATTGAAGCGTCAATCAACGCAACAACATCAGCGCCAGAGACTCAAAAAACAATACAAGCTGATTAAACAATTTAGTTGTTATTCTGTTCAAAAATTTTAATGTCTAAACATTTTATGGGCCAAAAGATTATAAAATTCAAAAATTTATTGAAGTCACTATACCATTTTGTAATGAACTTTGGGTAACCATTTTCAAATCTCAATGAATGATGTTTCTTAATGTTTCGGAAATCTCAAAAGTTACCCTTTCAAAGCACAAACTTAACTGGAAGCTTTGGTAAACCGACTTGGTATTTTACGATAGTGGGTCTGTTGCATACTTTTGCTACAACAAAATGGAACCTTGATTCTTATGTGGAATTCGGCGAAAATAACGATGCGCACATTAAAAACGTTCAAAATCCACTCATTAACTCAGGAAATCACTTTAATGTCAAACAGCCCGCGCTACACTAGACACTTTTTGCACCGGTATACTACTATACATACACGGAACCACCTTGCAGAAGTAAACAACATCGTAACTACAAAATGATGGAATTCCCTTCTAAATACATGAACTATTGGCTGCATTTGCTGTCTGGTCTTTTCGGTTTATCAAAGATTACAAAATAATATAATAAATGTACGCATCTAAACGAAACATTCCAATGTTTTTAAGTTCTGTTCATGTTTACTTAAACAAGATGGTTCCATCTATGTAGTTATAAGTCGGTGATATGGTGTCTAGCGTAGCGTGGGTTGTTGGAAATGGAAGGTATTTTCTGAGTTAAAGAGTGGATTTTGAAAGTTTTCAATGTGCAAATCGTTATTTTCGCCGAATTTTACGTTAGAAACAATGTGTCATATTGATGTAGCAAAAGCACGCAACAGACCCATTTAGTTGTTATTCTGTCCAAAAATTTTAATGTCTAAACATTTTATGGGTCAAAAGATTATAACTTCAAAACTTTATTGAAGTATATTGAAGTCAATACCATTTTGTAATAAACTTTGTGCAACCATTTTCGAATCTCAATGAATGATGTTTATTAATGTTTCGGAAATCCCGAAAGTTACACTTTCAAAGCACAAAATTAACTGAAAGCGTTGGTAAACCGACTTGGTATTTTACGATAGTTGTTTTTTTTTCTTTTTCTCACGTTGACCCATGTTCCACCTTCCACTGCGCGTTTTGCAGCGTTTGCAAGCATAGGCGTATCCAGCGATCTGGCAACAGCGCATTCCTCTCATTTGAATGTATGATTAGCAATCGATTCTTGGAGGGGCTACAGCCCCATGACAAATCGATTATTTCTCATGCAAACAAATTGGGAGAATACACTGTTGTCAGATTGCTGGATCCGCCAATGGTTGCAAGGATCAGGATCAGGCTCTGTTTAACCGTAAGAATTCACGTCGACTAATTAATAAACTCGGGGCCGAGCATATGTACATCGCAACGCGCAACGGTCGGGTGGGGTGGGGGGGGGGAGGGGGAGGGAGAAAAGGAATTGGAAAGGACGAACGTAAAAATGAGCCATAAAAAAATAAAGAAAAAATAAAGAGAACCAAAACAGGAGATAAATAAAAGCGTGTGGTGAGAAATGAATGTGGCTTAGATTACAGGAGCAAGATAACCGCAAGCGGCGCCGCGCCTCGACCTTTTGAGAGAGGCATACAAGTGTCAACGAGTCCATTAAGACCTAAGCCAAGACTCGAAATCGATACAAATGTAATGTCCAGTGGAAGTGTCATGTTCAAAAATTGTAATTAATTAATTAATCATAGCGCGTAATTTCTTAAGGAAAGTCTAATACAACTTTGATACCTCGATTGGGAATAGATCGATCACTAATTGGAGCTACCAAGTCATACCAACTGTAGGTATATCGATTGAGCTGTCACGGTTACAGACGTGTCCGGGGTCCAACTCAAACTTCTTGTTTGGGTTGTTAAGATACTTGTTTTGAGAAAATTACTCAGAAAGTTGAAAATTGTCCATAAAGGGTAAATGGGCGTAATTTCGGGATCTAACTCTCACTTGTTGTGGATTATTGCTGCCAAAGGCGAAGCGTGCAATCTGGCAACGTTGCATTTGGCTCATTGAAACTCATGAAAAATATCGAATTATCTAGGGATCGCCGATGACCAGCGGATTCGACCTTTTCTATGGGTTCCAATGGACAAAATGCCATGTTGCCAAATAGCACGTGATTCGCCACTGATTGCTGCGGTACTTGTTTTGAAAAAATCACGCTGAAAGTTAAAGCATGTCTAGAAGAGTCAATGAGCATGATTTTAAATGAGTAAATAAGAGCTTTCTTTATCTGCGGGATTGTAATTATTTTAATTCGAAAGAGGGCGTGAGGGGTTATTCGGGAAGGTGTCCGCGGACAATTAATCACTGACAATTTATCACCAGGACATTTCGCCGCTAGTACAAAATTTGTAGCCAGCAAATCAATCGCCTGTAAAGTTCGGAATCAAAACAAATCTTTCTTTTCAGACTTCACCCTCTTAAGGAATCTGTCGATCAGCTAGGTTATAGAGGGATTTGCGGACGCTCCAGCTGATGGATTTCTTGACCGATGTTTTATAAGGACTAGACTCTTGGAAATGCAGTCGGGACGCCTGGTGATATATGCCTTTGGACACCTCAGCGATGACACCCTGTGTTGAAAGGCCAAACTTGTTCTGCTTGCAGATCATTTTCGCAATTATTTCTTTCTTACTTCGCATGACACTTTTCGATACGTGGTTGTTGTCTGTGAATCATCCTTGTTAGCATAGAGGAGGGTGACGAAATTAAGATAGGCCATTGCAACCATTACGCCCTCTCAAATAAAAAGCGTTTATTGGAGTTTAGGAATGGATTTGGGAAGTTTTTAGAGCTATTGTTATTTTTGGAGGTTTTTATACCAAAATCGACCATTAAATCTCTCACTGCAAAAGTGGGCAACAGCCCCATTCAAAAATAAAAATATGATAAATCACAACAGCTCCATAAAAATTAAGTCGATAAACAAGACGATAAATTAAAATAAAAACGATTTGATCTTTTATAAGTGTTCAAATGGACACTGTGCGATCAAAAGCGACTCGAACGAATAAAATGGGCGTGATGCAGTGCGTCAGCTAGTAATCCATAAACTATCGGTTTCCTCCCGTATGAAACAATGCAAGAGTATCGATTGTCAGGAAGTTCCAGCGAAATGCCTCTAGGGTTCGAGTTTTTCCATGGGTTTAAACGGGAGAGAAATCGATACCTCACAATTTACGAGCTATGCCACTGCAATGGATAGCGTGAGGATCGGTTCGCATCCCGAACTTTGCGCAGAAACACATGTTCGGCACACTTCCAGATTGATCCCACCTGTAGAACCTCCTCCTCTCCCTCCCTATATCTACATACGAGTGAATCTACAAGCATCTTACATAATGTTTACGACGCTGTTTACATAATTTCAGCCGTGTTAATTGCTCCGCTTAACACCGATATCCCAGCATTTATTTATTCTTTTTTTTTTATTTATTATTTTATATTTTTTTGTCTCCCGGATACTCTGTTATTATATTTTAACGGTTCTCAGAGGTATGCATAGAGTGAGTCGCTCCATAAACGATGTTGCGAATCTAATATGCTAACCATAGCAGAAGCCCGGATATTGTCTGTCTCTCTCTCTTAGCTCATTTAAACGCATGTGTTAGAAAAGGATGGATATAGGGGCTGTCACGTGACTTCAGCCCCTCTTTCTGTCCTTTTCTAACACATGCGTTTGAATATGGGCTTAGAGAGAGAAAGACAATATCCTGATTACGGCTATGATGCTAACACTCTCCGTTTATTAATGACGTTCTGAGGCAAAACTTTTGAGAATTATTTTGCTTATCCAAGCTCTCTCTTTTGCCTTCCTCGTTCGCGCCTAAATGGGCTCGGGACACGCAACCCCATTTGCTTCAAATTAAAAAATTCTCATCGATCCTACGCTGTATGAATACACGTTAATATGCCTGTTGAAGATCCAAGGGGGCAGCTGACAAGACAAATAATTCACATTGACTAATCTTCCGATAATCTGTGGAACCAATGAGCTTTTGAGCAAGTCGGACATAAGTTTCTACTAATATTATTTGTATAAATAAATAGTGATTATGTATAAGTTGAAAAGTTAATAGCATTTTAATAACTTAAATGATTTCGATAAATAACACTACTGTTGCTGAGCTGCAACAATGCCAAAACGTGATGATCCATCAGAAGTCCGTGATTTAAATTCTTTAACGTGATTTAAATAATTCTTTAACTTGCACATAGAATAAATAAATCGTCAATGGTGTGTCTTATAGTATACATAAGTGGAGCAATCGTTGGCAAAGGAAACCACCATGCCATCAGCGGACGAAACTAAAGTTAAATATTTCACAAGTTCGGGTGATTATGGGACAATTGGGACACCCTGTTGCGATCCGAATTATTCATGAACAATTGTTGCCCATCTCTGCACTTCGCGGGTCAACTCGGTTGATTTTCAGTCGTTTCGTCGGTAGAGCTTGTTTCAGAAGTGTAGGCGCACCTAGACTGTATAATCTTTGGCGAATTTTCAATTTTCTATCCTTCAAATCAAAACAAAACTTGCCCTCGACTTCAAACTTTAGATTTTAAAGCTTTCCACAATAAAAAGCCAACTCTCATACTCATTTTCATTCATTTTTTATAATGTAATACTTATGAGAAATAATGCTGGAAGATTCCAAAGATTATTGGTTTAGGTGCGCCTACACTTCTAAAAGGACCTCTATATATACATGCAGAGAATTAAACAGAGATGGTGTTTAAAAGGTGGTCGTTTCGTCCGATATTGCGTCAGTATATTAAGTCTTTCCGTCTCGCGTCGTTCGGTCGGTTGAGACGCGTCGCCGGCGTTAATTTATCGTGGGAGTGAGGTATGCACTATAGAGTGTATATATATGTATACTGCATAGACTGGTCAGCCGCAACAGACCGTGCAAAGACAAGACAATCAAAAAGAACGGGAGACACAAACAAAACCCGAGGATTGCGGATAGGTTTCAATAAAACTGGAGTATTTTTAAGGCAAGCGGGTAGTGCGTGGAGGGGGGAGTACGCCGCGCGGCTGGGTCAGTATAACACACCACACTGCTCAAATTTACACACTCATGCACACACACACACACGCAAGGGGTGGCGGAGGACACATGCATAAGAAAACGAACTTAGACAACTTGAAGAATAAGGCAAGGAATATGGGAAAAGAATTTTTGAATCTATATACTATACATAGCGTCATCACACAGTGGAATGCATCGCGTGAATCCGCCGCTGCACTATTCGACTGGTTCATAATGGTATTGCCAACCACTGGCGCAACTAGGATATCTTCCATCTCTCTCATTTCCCATTTGAATGCATGAGTAGGAAAAGGACAGAAGGAGGGGGTTTTATCCCCTTGTCCATCCTTGTCTAACATACGTTTCTTAATGGAGAACAGAGAGAGATGAAGAATCTCTCGGTGCGCTACTGTTGCCAACCCTTATGGTGATCGGGGTTGCCGCCGGATGAGAATGGGTATAGCGTTTGCCTGCTTGGGTCACGACTCGGCCAATTCCTTGACCCTTCAACAATCAGGGATTTGTGAAATAGACCTGTTTAGTGATGACGTCACGATCAAAATTGGTTCCAAACAAATGCTTTATCTCGCTCACTCTCGGGGATTTACCCATAAGAAATCAGATCCAAATTTTCGAACGCAAATTCATGCTAGTTCACCACCAGTTTTCTCAAATTTAATTGCACCATTAGATTCCACGTACCTTAACTATCTTTTCACTCTAACACAATTCCTAAAAGATCACAAACGAATTTAATTACAATCACAGTTATACAGAAAGATGTTCTATGTTTCGTCCTTGTCTTACTCACGATCTCTTATATGGGAGTCTCACCGCCATGACACTCATAATCATCCTAACCTCTCTTCGTGTCGAAGCTTGTTCGAGGTATAACACGTGGTGTGATGGTGTCGATGAGCCTATATTCTAGAATTCTGTGTCCATAAGAAACTGTGAGTGGGACAAGAACGAAACATAGGACTTTCTTCGGTAGAACTGTGATTGTAAATTATAATGCGTGATGTTTCGAAAATTTTAATGCAGCGCGTTTGTATTATAGGGTACGTGCAATCCGATAGTGAAATAAAATCTGAGAGAACTTGTTGTTTACTAGCACAAATTTGCATTTGAAAATGTGGATCCTGTTTTTTATGGGAAAACCCACGAGAGCGAGTGAGATGGAGCATTTGTTTGGAACCAATTTTTTTCGTGACGTCACACTAAACAGGTCTATTCATTATTATAGACTCACAAAATGACTTCGAAAGTTAAGGCGAAATGGGTACCATGAGAGATCCCTATCAATTTAAGACTGTCCTCGTTGATATGTTTCTAGAAAGAGAGAGAGAGAGAGAGAGAGAGAGAGAGAGAGAGAGAGAGAGAGAGAGAGAGAGAGAGAGAGAGAGAGAGAGAGAGAGAGAGAGAGAGAGAGAGAGAGAGAGAGAGAGAATGCAGTTTATTTAAGACGCAAATACAGAACAGGAGAACTTAAAAGAATGAGTATAAATACAGGAAAAAATCAAAAAATACAAATTATATACGTGGAGTTGAGTTGAAAATATTTCACAATTTATGTGTACTTGCGTCCAAGATGCAGAATTAAGACTGATCAGTCTTCTCTTCCATTCTGCCTCTTGGCTCTCATGAATGGTGACTAAGATACACAATTAAAATAAACATATTTAAATTTAAAAAATACTATTATTTAAATAAGTAAATGAATAAAAGAATAGTGGATAGGTAATTAATTAAATATTATTAAGAAAGATGAATGAAAAAAAAATAAATAATAAAAAAATAAAAAATAAATAAAAAATAAATTAAAATGAAGAGTTAAGTAAATAGAGAAGGAAAGGGTGAAGGGAGGGGGGAGAGAGATAGTGTGATAGAGAGGGAAGAGGGAAAGGAAAGAATTGCATCTGCTATGTGCGCTTTTGTATGCATTCAAAACAAGGGGATATGTAAATATTACTTCAAATGTTGCTTGCCAAAAAAAATGGGTTAAAGGAACGTAAGATTTTGTATGATGCCTCGTACGCCATGCTTAAAGGCACAAATGGACAATTTTGGATCTCTTAAATCTATTGGCAGCTGGTTCCACAATCGGCTACCCGAAACGACAAAAGAATTGTCAGCTACTATGGTCCGATGAGGTGGGATACGCAAATCGTACTTTCTTCTCGTGGATTCCAAGTGAGCAAATCGATTGTACAAATAACATGGCTCTCTTATCGACAGCACTCGATGGACAGAATACGCTAAAAGCAACTGACGCCTAGAGAGAGAGAGAGAGAAAGAGAGAGAGAGAGAGAGAGAGAGAGAGAGAGAGAGAGAGAGAGAGAGAGAGAGAGAGAGAGAGAGAGACATAGATCGGAATCTCCTCACTCCTGTAATACCTACAATACCTACATAGTTCCGCCATCTTCGCGCTTAAAAAGCGGAGCTTGGCAGGTGTCATGGATGGAGGGTTCCTGGGTTCCTGTCTAATTTGTCACTTTCTCCGTAGAAACACATGCACAGAGGAAAGCCTCAAATTCGATCACGGAAAAAAATAGTTGGCCAGACTTACCATCATGATGACTGATTTTGTCTCCTGCCAAAAATATGGTAAACTACCAGGTATATTGGGTAAGGTATGCCTGAACTTAAGTTTAATTTACATAGTGTCTAGTTCATTCAACCCAATATCTGGTATAGTTTACCATCTTTTTCGCAGGTGCCAACATCAGTCATATCATCATGGTAAGTCTGGCCACCTATTTTTTTCCGTTTAGGAATATTTTATCGTGCCTATACTTGGCTCTGCCATTACGCCTAAGCCTTTAAAATCATTTCGTGAATCTGTGAGTAAATTTCATAATTTTTTTAAATTTGCTCATTGCAATTTCCGCTAAATTTGACTCAATAATTCACTTGTCAATCGCTCATAGCAAAAATTAGCAAAGAGCCCCATATTCTTTCCAATTTACTTTTGGAATGATATTGTTTTGTCCGTCATAGGAGAAATCCCTTTTACTTTGAGGTCTAAGTAATTATTATTTTTTTTTTTTTTTATTATTTTTTTTTTATTTTTATCGGCAAGTACCAATTTATCTCATTCTTAATTTTACTACGCGCAGCTGGTACTCTATAATTCTGAAACTACTTGCAAAGATTCGATTAAAACTTGAATTTAAGGTACGAAATTTCGGGTAGAACATTGACATAAAATGGGGCAGTTGAAGTTGTCTGAAATGTTGTGTCTTTTATGAAGAAAATGAAAGTACTTGATGAGCTGGAAACAAAGATACCCTTGGTTTCTAATTAAGTCCCATTGTTCCAGATATGCGATTTTGGTCCAAAATACATTGTTCTAAATGGGAATTCCGCGTATAGTGACATCACTCCGCACAGGATATTTTACATTTTTACGCGTGTGTATCTCCCAAAACCGGGACACTTAGGACAAAAAACAAAAGGCACCTTTGTTCTCAGCTCATCAAGTACTATTATTTTATTTATAAAAAAAAACACACACAATTTCAGACCCTTGCAACTGCCCCATTAGACATGAGGCTTTCCATGTCCTTAAAAATATATGTTTTGACCCAATGTGTTCCACCACCGCATCAAAAACCGTATCAGGCCGCAGTTACGTGATGGTTCTTCATATATCGTCCACCCTCCCGGCTCCCGCATATCGTTCACTGTATACCGAATACCGATGCCGCGCCGGAGGCCTCTTTCCACTTGACCGGAAGTCCTCCTCCCATAAAACACCTCGAAACACATTTCACACGCCCACGTCGCCTCGCGTCACGTACTGTCGCACTATAGTCTGAGATCGACAGAAAAAAAATGGTCAAAAATCAGTGAGAAAAAGTAATCAAAAATCATCGTTTTCTGATTGATTTTAAACTTTCTAGTGACATTTTTATTTTTTAAGGTTTTAATTAATAGTTGAGGATTAAATATTGTGATTAGAATAGGTCTTGAAAGGCCATAAAAATGATAAATTGATGAGTTCTGATTTTTTGCCACTTTTTGACGATCTCTGATCATTGTGTGTCGGCACTCTCACAGTCAGATCTCTGCCCAAAAAGTCACGATAAAATACTGCAAATGTGTGTTTATCGTCATCTAATCAGCAAACCGCTGATTGCACGTAAATAAATTAACCACGGATGCGAAACCCGAGTATGCATACGTTTGCGTACTTCTTGCGTCGATCTTCGTGAAGCATCATGGGAAAATGAGCTCCGAGCTTTTACTCACAATACTCTTTAGGGCTGTCTGAAGAGGAGAGAGAGTGTGCGTGTGTGTGTGTGTGTGTGTGTGTGTGTTTGCTTCTTGAAATGAAATGACACCCTGAGTGTTGAATGTTGATCCTGATTGAATATTACGGCCTCTAAAATGGAGATGCGCACTTCCGGGAAACATACTCCTGTTTGAATTACGTGAGCTGACGCATTTGTATCTAAATTAGAAGAGCGTACACATTTATTTCTTCGATTTGTAGCTTCTTTCGGACTTTTACAAGGAGAGATGTTCCAGCGAACACAAGGTGCTGGTAATAATGCTCCCAGAAAATTTCCAAAAAGTTCTCTGGATTAAAAAAAAAAAAAAAAAAAAAAATTACCCTCGATAGTTTCCCGGAAGTAAAAAAAAAAAAAAAAAAAAAAAAAAAAAGGAGAAACATTAACATTTCGAAGGAAACATTCAGTTTAGGAAACTTTGTTAGGAAATTTCTGATGTATGTTTCTGAGTACCATTGTGTATCCTAGTAAGGAAGACTTAGAAGAAGACTATTAGAAGACGTCTCTATCGTTCCTCAGCTTACTCACGCTTTTCCACACTTCTCCACGCTTTTTCTCGTATCGTCACGCTTAGGCACGCTTAGGCACGCTTCGTCACGCTTAGTCTCGCTTAAGCATGGCTAAACGTGACCATGCCTGACTGAAGCGTGGCTAAGCTGAGGGACGGTAGAGAGTCTTCTAATCTAGCTTTTCACAATTTTGACATTTTTCGAAAAAATTAGCTGTTCAGAAAGTTTTGAAAAACCGATAATTTTTGACCGTCTAAAAATAATTTTGCTGACAAATTTTTGAGAACGCATTTTTCCCCTTAGAAACGCTTGTTTAGTAGAAAATTTTGCACACAACGTCTTTTAAATTTGGTTCATTCTGTGCATTCAGTTTCGATCTTTTTGAAATAATGGTCTGAAGCTCTTTCGATTGTAAAAACGAACTTTAATTTTATATAAATAAGGTGTTTTTTGCGTTTGGTCAATGGCGCTCAAGTTATGTAAGCAAAATAAGCCAAAAAACGTGATTTTGACCGTCATTTAAAAAATTGCGGCTTTACCGCCCCTCATATTCGTACTTAAAGTTCAGATTCGGATTCATTGACCCGAAATACACATAAATGCGACTCTCAGCCTCAGCTACACAATTTTCCAACACTTGCAAGCTAGGGTCCGTATTGGCTCCCCGTTGCATGAACAACAAGCCCAGACGCGGCTCGTGCGCTTCGAAAACATTGTTTTCCCTCCATTTTAATCTATGTAAGACAATCGGTTGCATAGGTAACGAGCTGCTTCACTATCGAATCGATTGTTTTGTATTGAAATAAAGGGGGAAACATTGTTGCCAAATTGCGTGATGAGCAGGGCTGCCGTTTTGCGTATAATCAATGCTATTTTTCTATTCACCGATGATTCCACCGGTTGAAAAAAGTCCACAGTTCCACAGTTCAGTTCAGTGTATTACTGTAATGAACTAAAATACTCGCATCTGTAATCTTTTCTCAACCGGTGGAGTCGTCGATGACTTTTAAAAACTTGCGGATATTTTAATTAATCAACGGAGTTTCCACCGATTAAGGAAAGATTATAGATCAGAGTATTTTCGTGCATTACAGTCATGCACTGAACTGAACTGTGTAATCTTTTCTCAACCGGTGGAATCATCGGTGAATCGAAAAATAGCATTGATTATACGCGAAACGGCAGCCCTGGTGATGAGCCACCTCTGCCCACGCTCCCTTCCCCTCCTCTCCTCTCCTCTCCTCTCCTCTCCTCTCCTCTCCTCTCCTCTCCTCTCCTCTCCTCTCCTCTCCTCTCCTCTCCTCTCCTCTCCTCTCCTCTCTCATTGATGCCTCGACTCGATGCGCAAAAAGGAGTGAGAGGGAGCCGAGCCCTCGAGTCTGCAACAATTTTTGCCAATTACTGGAGTCATTTATTCAAGAAATAAACGCGGCAATATACAAGTAAAGCGCGGTCACCATGATTAGTCCCGCTCACTTCAGCGGGCTATATAAGCATTTACACTTACGAATTTCACGGGAGGAAAAAAAACAAGCGTGGATAATATTGAGTAAACAATACAGTTGGGGAGGGAGGGTAGGGAGTCCTGGCGAATTTTGATTAGTCATCAAAAGTGATTCAAGAGCGCAACCGTTTTTTGTTGTTGTTTTTTCCCTTCCTCTGGCGCACGCGTACACACACACACTCACACACTTACAGTGTATGTCATACACACACAGGTGAGTGCGCGCTTCGGCATCAGAGGAGTCGCTCGCTCGCACACTGTCGTCACGCAGTGGATCGAAACTATAGCAATGTGGCAACAACGTAATTTTTCCATTTAAACCTATGTAAAACGATCGATCTTCAGGAGGTTCAACTGCACCCCCCAAGATATCGATACTTTTGCATAGGTTTAAATGGGAAATAAGCATGGTTGCCAAATTGTATCATGAGCCGCCACTGGTGGACACATCAGTGACGTAAATAAAAATTAGCTTTCTCTCTCTTTGTCCATTAAAATGTGTGAGTCTAAAAAGGGTTCGGACGAAGGGAATTGAAATCCTAAATCCTACGGGCCGATCATTTACTTCATCGTTAAAGCGATCGTTAAGATTGTCTATGAGTGATTCTATTGGTCGGAAATTGTAAAACTTGGATGTTGCTATGGTATTAACCATCGTTAAAGTATCCGTTCTATAAAGGTTATTCATGAGTAATCTCTAAATAGCCAGTACTACAAGAACTTACAAACGATGCTTTTTCATGACTTTTTCCAAGGATTATTGGCAACTAATTTTTGATCTCAGGCCATATAGTGCACTGCAAAGAAAAAAAGAAAAAAAATTGAAAAAAAAAAAAAAAAAAAAAAAAAAAAAAAACTCTTCGGTAGCGCTTATAAAACCTTTGGCAGAAAAATAACCCAGCAAACTAACTTTCGTTGAACCGACCAAAGCTTTGGTAGAAAAATAACCCAGAAAAATATACTTTAATTGAAACAACCAAAAATATTTGGTTCGCCCAGCAAAATCTCTTTAGTCAGGGAAAACAAAACCTTTGGTTAGATCTACTAAAGTCTTTCGCAATGGATCATTTTTCTACCAAAGGTTTTTTCAGCGCTTCCAAAGCGTTTTTTCTGTTTTTTCTGTGTTGGTGAATTGGAAAGGGGGGGGGGGAAACACAAAATAAAACACAAAACCCAAAAATACCCCCCCCCCCCCCCCCCCCCCCAAAAAAAGAGAAAAAAACCACGCAAAACGGCAGCTCTGTCAGAACGGCTCATTCATATAATAGTCTCGAACGAAGCAAGCCTTTCCTGAAGCAAACAGCAAGTCCTTAAATTCATATCCCAAAAAACACACGTTTCCTTCCAGTGTGTGCCAAATACATGAGAGTGCAAACTAGGTTAGAGATCCCATTAACTTCCAATCATCGCTATTATCACATCGTTTGTTCGCTGTCGCTGGTACCTCTTTCATGCCGCAGCGGCGGAAATAGGTGGCGCTCAAGCGAGCGCAGCAGGCCGTGGGGGGGGGGGGGGGGTCGCGCAGGACCAAAGACCGTGCATGCGGTGAGCTCGATGAATAAAAACGGTTACTAAAAACTAGTTTTTTTTTTTTTTTTTTTTTTTTTTTTTTTTTAAAGCAGAAAAAAAGGAAAGACTTTACGAGTATAACGTATACGCGGTGAAACAATGATTTTAAAAGCGACATGCGTAAAGTAAAATTATTTATGATGTCACGCGTCACACCAATACTCGCCGCCGCCGCGCGCCGTCGCGTCGCTAGCTGAACGCGCGCTTTATTATAAAAAGGTCACAACGGAACGCGTTTTTCTTATGCGTGTTGTGCCTTTTCAGAAATAAACATGGACGATTCAGTTGCGAGTCTCTCGCGCGCGATGCTCGAACTTCCTCGTCAGAAGCTTCTGTTTTCTGTTTCATAACCCCGCGCAGTTTGTGAATTTAAACACGAGGAGGAGAGATGTCTAGGATGTGGGGGTCGGGGGGTTGGGGGGTAATTTATATCATTTACATGCAATGTCAGTACAACAGGTACTTAGCGATGGTACAAGCACCTTCCCCTCCTCTTCCTCCTCGTAATCGCGGACGGTATTGTTGTGGATGACATTACGTAGTAGGCTTCTTCTCGAAGGGCCGTTCTTACTCGCTGGCTCGCGAATAAGAGGTAATATTAAAGCCGTGGTTTAGATATGGAAACTTCATCTTGCATCGCAGGGCGGAGGAAATAAAAATGGTGCATGAACGTTTGTTTTGTCTAAAAGGCTGTTAAGACAGTCTCTTGAATGAGAGCTAGTAAAACTTCAGATTGAGCTTCTTTCTAAAACTCAACGATATAGAATTGTTTTGAGGTTCCTTCGGGTCAATCATTTAATTCATCGTTTAGCGCTTTCGATTTATAGTCCCTTATAGAGGACGTTTGTTAACATGGGTTCTTACGACTCTTCATAAAAATTGACACACACTTGAAATTATTAGAGACAAATTCGTTCGATTCATTAGTAAAGGTCTAGAAATTGTGAAACCACTTTTTCATCACTCGGCACTGAAACGATTAAGCAAATGTTAAGACGGTCTATGAGTGGCGCTATATTGATCGGAAATAGTAAAACTAAGATTAAAGATTACTAAAGTCTTTAGTCTTTAGTCTAAAGAGTCTTTAGTCTTTAGTCTTTAGTCTTTAGTCTAAAATTAAGATTGTCTATGAGTGGCGCTATATTGGTAGGAAATAGTCATGCTTGAATGTTGACATGGTAACCACCAGTGGCGGCTCGTGAAATTTGGCAACAGTGTCCTCCTCTCATTTAACCAATGTAAAAGAATCGATACTTCCGGAGGCTGTCAGCCTCCTCAAGAATCGATTCTTTTACATAAGTTTAAATGGAAAATTGCACGGTTGCCAAATCGCACGAGCCGCCACTGGTAACCACTAATCATCATTAAGTTGCTCGTTGTTGAAAGGCCACCCACAAATAGCCAACAAGCCTTTACATTGTAGTGAGAAAATTAAAGTCTCTGGTTATCTATGACTCATAATTTTGCGGCTGGACTCAAAATTGAATTTTGTCAGAGTTAGAACATACCGTCAAAAAAAAAAAAAAAAAAAAAAAAAAAAAAAAAAAAAAAAAAAAAAAAAAATACTAGTACTAAAACCTGAGATGCAGTAAATTTTAAACGACAGTTCCCTAGAGGAAAATTTCTCGCTTTGAAAGATCGACATAAAATAATAAATAAAAAAATCGCCGAGTCCTTTTACACGCGCTCTATAGTTTGTCCAGGTGTCACGGTTCCTTTTCTTACTATATGATTTTTTATCAATTGATTGAATAACCCCGACTTGATCAGAAACGGACATATTGTTTGCTGAACCCCGAAAGGGAAAGGGATTACGAAATAACATACACATCACGCATGAGTATAACCTATATTTTCGAATGTGGTCGACGAGGTGGTCTTCATCTACTCCTGGGAAGCTCTCCTTTTAGCTTCAGTCAATATTTTAGGAGCGTGAACAAACTTTCAGAACCAAAGTAAATAATAATTAGATAAGTAAAGTCCTCTGAGGTGAATGTAAACGGAAGGTCAAATATGTTTGCACCTTTGTCAATCGAAGGAGAGGTGCCGAATTTTGTCCATTGTTTGCCCAACTAAGAGTGTGCTTGGTTTTGATCAAATGTCTAAGTAAAGAATAAGCAAATAAGCCCCGACATTTCACCATCGGAACGTAGATAAAAAATGTCATGTATATTATATGAAGCATTGAAATTTTACATTAAATATGCCATGTTTTATGACAAATTGAGAAAGAAAAATAGGTAAAACGAAATGTCCATCGGAATAACACTTATTAATGGGTCTGTTGCACATTTCGGCTAGAGTGTTTTAAAGTATCAATTCGTGTAAAAAACCGTAAAAATGACAATGGCAGCATCAGAAAACACACAAATTAATTAATAAACACACAAATTCATTAATAAACTCACAAATTGTGAAAAACACTGTACACTATTCACCCTTGTATCTTTCCACCACGTGCATGATGTTTCGTGGGGGTTATCGCGGCACATTCAAATAATCATGGCCAATTGTCATCCCATCTGACTTTATCAACAAATAAACAGTAAACACTGACGGCGCGCGGCGTCTGCGTGTCTTCGAATTCTTACATATTAATGTTGTGAAAGGTACGGAAACCGATATTTGTGTCGAAAAATTATCAAAACACACAAGAGTTCCAAGTATGATTCCAACTCCAACAATCATATTTGGAACTCCCGTGTGTTATTGTTTTATTTTGATAATTTGTCGACACAAATTCCGGTTTCGGTACCTTTTACAAACTATTGTGAGGAATTGAGGATATTGAGACGTGAGAATTCGAGCAGACGCCGCACTATGGTCTACGCGAGCCAGCTAGCTAGACAAAAGTCCCCTAATGCAGTTGCGGTGGTGAAAATTGGCAATTGGTTATTTTTCTGGTTTCTCAGCCGTCAGTGCAATAGAACATGTGATTATCAGACCGTTATCCTCCATTTTGACCGTTTTTTGAAAAAAAAAATCGGGTATTCCAATTTTTTGAAAAATCGAAAAAATTTTGAGGGCCCAGAAATTAAGTAGGGGCGAATATTTGGGAACTGTCGTATTTTTTTCCTTACAGTGCTTGTTTAGTAGAACATTTTGCACCCAAAGTTTATTAAATTTGGTCCATTTAAAGGGGAGCAACGACTTTTGGAAAATGAGTGGATATCGAAATTTGAACTTCGATATATCGAATACGACAAAAGGTATCGAACTTTGGTTCGTGCCAAAATGCTTAGAATTTTATGTTCTTTCTAAGTATGCGAAACAACATGGGGTCCCTGTTTGAAATATTCGATTTAGCCCCCCCTGACCCCGTGACCCCATCCCACACCCCCTAAAATGAGGGGGGCACCCTACATAGCCCAACAGATTAGCCCCCTGAATAATAAATATTGGCAGAAACCGATTCTCAAAATATGAATCAGGAAAAAATTTTGAGGGAGATTGTGCGTTACTTTTGCCCACCTCTGTATAAGATGCCAATATTTTAATGTGGAGGGTTCAGCTAGTTGATGGCAGTGGGGGAAAGGGGAGGGGTTGTGTTCCCCGCTCAATATTTTTCTTGAGTTGGAAGTTTCAAGATTACAGAGTATCTATGTAGTGTAAAATTTTACGAGTTCCAAAAGGTTTTCACAGTTATTAGTTTTTTACTGTTTTGATGATTGACGATTGTTCGTCCACGTCAACGGCAAAATTCCCCATTATCCGCTCAGTTTTCAAAAGAAAAAAATTCATAACTTGTAAAGACGACAAAAGACGACATTCGCATATTGAAAAACGTGTTCCCAGAGGTCTTAGGAACATTTCCTTGCCACTCTAAACGTGGGCATCCGTGGGCCAAAAAACGTAGGTGGCCTTAAAGCCTAAAATTCTCGTCAATTTTGAGTAAAATTGGTACCGACCTTATACAGTCTCTAAAAACTCCAAAACATTGACTTAAATGAAATATATATAGATGAATGTATTCGCCTTATCATCAGGAAGGATCAACAAGTTCTAATTTTGAACAAAAAATAAAGTAACTAAGTAAAAATAGTACTTTTTGTCTGGGGATTGCAATGGCTAAAAACCAATATTACCTAAAAGTATACAAACCCATCTTGTGCGCGTTGCTTTAAACGCATGTTGCAACCTTACCAAACATGATCGGTCGGAAAAATTTGAGATACAGATGCACTAAGATATGAAGAATCACACTACGTTGTCAGATTTCCGTTTTTCCGACCTCCAAAAATCGACTTTTGTCTAGCTAGATACCCATCGTAGACCATAGTGCGCCGCGGCCGCGCCGCCGTCAGTGTTTACTGTTTATTTCTTTATGAATTAAGTCAGCTGTGATGACAGTCGACCATTATTATTTTAATGTGTATCGCTTATCCCGCGAAATATCGCGCTGATAGTGGAAAGATACAGGGGTGAATAGTGGCAAGTGTTTTTCGCAATTTATACGAGTTTATTAATAAAGTATTTGCATCCAAATTTTGCAGAGACGTTGTTTTTAACATTCCCCACAAATTGGGGAAAATTTAGTACAAATAAATGAAAAATGAAAACATTTCAAAAATGGATCTTTGGATCTGGATAAAAACACCAAAGGAGGTTCTGGGGTCTCCCTCGGAATATTAAAGGGGGATCTGAGGGTCTCCCCTAAATTAAATTGGATGTAAGAAAGTGTTCGTAGGGTATTGCCCTAATTTTTCTCCTGTCTTCTAACATTTTTTCAGTATTTCTCTATTTTTCCAATATTTTCCAAATTTTTTCTCTTTATTTTTCCTCTTCTTTCTTTTTTTCTCGTCTTTCTTCTCTCTTCCTCCTCTCTTTTTTCCCTTTTTCTCAATTTTCTTCACAGTTTTTTGCGTATTCACTGTGAGTGTCACCCCCATGATAGTGTCACCCGGGGCGGACCGGCCCGCTCCCTCCGCTCACGCCTTACTATACGCCACTGCCCATGGCCGCCCCCATGCGTCTCTGCAATGTTTGACATCAATGTGCGTCAAGAGGTTCTTCTCCGTGTCAGAGATGGGGATCTTCGTGATCGCACAAATCGGGTTAAGCAATCTGCGCGAAGAAAAAGAAAAAGAAAAAGAAAAGAAAAAGAAGAATCATGCCTTGAGCATCCATCGAGAGATCGATGATCGAGGATAATCCTAGCAAGATACCGATAAGCCCTCTCGCATATCTTTAAGAGTTGAGACCGAGAAATGTGAGCAAAGAGCGTGTTTAATGAGAACTTGAACTCGTCCCTCATTTGTCGTCGAAAAGTCAACTCTCTGCACACCATGGTTGCCGTGGATTGTGCGAAAACAATCTTCACATTTCGAGTTTATTTATATAAGAGAATGAGGAGATTTAAATTACTGCACTATATGGCAACCAAGCTTAGCACTTGCACTCAAAACCATCATAGTGCGTGACTAGATAAAAGAGCTGCCAGATTTGGCTAAAAAATGAACTTTTGGGAACACCCTACGAACACTTTCTTACATCCAATTTAATCTAGGGGAGACCCTCAGACCCCCCTTTAATATTCCGGGGGAGACCCCAGAACCTCCTTTGATATTTTTATCCAGATCCAAAGATTTTTTCCAAAGCCAGAGTCCCATGCATTCGCCCAAGGACGGCTCTTTAAGGAGACTTAAAACAGTGTCCATTTTAGCTAAGGCCTAGTAAAAATATCACTGGAGAACATATTGCGCGGCGCTCAAGCGATTGAACTACCATGATGGCAGTATATTTTCTTTCAGAAGCTGTGTTGAATACGAATCATAGAATATGGAATAAAAGGGGCGGGACGTAAAAAACTTCTTTCATAGTAAATGAAATCTTAGGAGGAGAACGGGTCCCATGATCATACATCACTATTTTATGATCTTGAAAGATAAGTATTTGTAGGCCATATAGCATCAGCTGTAAGAACTTTATCGGTGTTGCGACAAGTTTCGGTCAGTGCCAGCTGGTGATAAATAATTTTCTGAGCGAAAAAGAATAGTTGTTTGAACAAGTTACTCTGTGTGGGAAGCAAACGGGACAAAATCGACTTGTCTCGTCTATCAACTACGAATAAACTCAAGCCATAAAATTGATCGTCCATTAAATTAGCTGTTGATCGCATTCATTGGATTCCGAATACTGATTTTGATCATTCTCTACAAAAATACGCGCTGTCTAACATCTCAATCAGATGTTTTAATGGCTCTCTGTAGAACACAGCATCGTTTGAATTTTCGTTTACTTTCACATCCATAAAGTTAAATTTTATAGATTTCATCAAATTTATCATGAAATGCTCAGAAAGCTGCCGTGGCTGCAAATATTAATCTTTTAAATTATGTATATAAGTTATAATTACTTCAGAGCACCTTATATTATTATACATATATATACAGTGCACTTGATATATCAAGTTAGTGCATGGGTGGAACACTGTGAAGAACTGGTACGAAATTAAAAGTTAGCGATTGAAGAGTCCAGGAGAAAAACAATAAATTCCACAAAAAACCCATTTCTGTCTTTGAGCTGAAGGAAAAGGGGAGATGAAGTTTAAATGTCATTTTTCCTCCTAAGAATCAATGTATTTTTATCCACAAAAATTGATTGTCTTGCGCGCTTCTGTACTAATCAATTTGTACTTTTTTATCCAATTAGATCTCGAAAACATTAATTTTGATTCTTTGTAACATTACTCGTTTTTCCACGGGGCTCTTCAATTATTTTACCTGCACCAGACAGAGCACCCCACGTTGGGCGCCATCTGAAGCGTCAGAAAAAACGTTTTATTGATTGAGCTTGAATAGTGGCGATCCGTGGGGGGAGGAGGCTTAGGGGACTCAAGCCCCCCCCCCCCACTTAACGAGAAATGGCTCAAAAGAAGGTGAAAAAAGGTCGGAACACCTAAAGCCCCCTTTTTATATGGAGAGAGGGGCTTAAAAAAGTGAGGAGCAAAAAAAAAAGTCCTCGCATTTTTCAAGCCCCTCCACATTTGAACCCAATGGACCGCCACTGGCCTTGAGGTAGCTTCCTAATCTGGCTATTGTAAAATTAGGCACAATGTTACGACTCAGTGGCGTCATTTGAGGGGGGGGGGGGTAGGATGAGCATTTGCCCCCCCCCCCAAGGATTTGAAGTCAGGCTCAAAAACGGGAACAAAAAATTATATTGATGAGCAAAAGAAAAAAATCATCAGATTCTGCCCCCCCTCCCCCCCAAGCCGGCTCTAAGGCTCTAAAATTATACTGATGAGCAAAAAAAAAAAAAAAGGTCATCAGATTTTTGCCCCCCCCCCCCCCCCCCAAGCCAGACTCGAAATGACACCCCTGTTACGACTTTCACATGCAAATAAAAAACAATGGAGGGCTTTTCGGCAGATGTTTTTCCCCTTGAAATTTCAAATCAAAATCTGCAGACAAATTACTTTTAAGTTGGAATTGAAACAATCAAGCAGGAAAGGATTTATTTAAAACAAAAAGAGAGATAGATTTGGCAACAATTCAGTCAGGGTGAATTGATCGCTGGCCGCCACTCGCCGTTCGCGCGTCCAGCACGAGCGTGCGCGAGTGAACGCCGCAAGAGAACAAACGGAAACAGACGAGCATCGGCATTAGCAGCGATGAGGCAGACCGCCGCACACTGGACCAAACACTGGATTATTCCAACCATGAAAAGTTCTTGCTTTTTTGCTTTAAAAAGAATTTAATGCTGTTCATTTTATGCGAAAAAAAAACCACATTATTTGACTCGCTTTGATCTCTAACAAAAATGACTTCACACATTTGTTTCGTTATCATGCAAATCAGTGGCGTCGCGTCGCGTGCAATTTGGCAACAAGGTAATCTGTCCATTTAAACTCATGTAAAAGGTCGAATTCAGGGGGTGCACAGTGCACAATGGAAAGTCGATATATTTAATGAGTTTTAATGGAGCAGTGATGCAAATAGCTCATAATATTGATTTTTATTTTTACTTTCTCAGTCTAACAGTCTAACGTAGTTAGAAAAATTAAGCAAGTATTGCGATGGCGCAGAGAAATTTCATGGTACGAGTATCTTGTTTTGATATTTGGCCCGCTGTGACTAAGTAAATCATGATAATGGGTCTGTTGGAAAATTTTGCTACATCGCTATAGAGTGTTCAATCTCTTGCAAAATGGCGTGAAAAGTCCATTAATGGCATCAGAAAGTCATAAAATGCAGTATGAAACTCACGAGAGACGTTTAATGAAATCCAATATGGCGGTAAAATATCGAGCAACCTGTATACATGCACCACGAACATCCAAGGATAGCCAACCTCGCAATATCGATCACACCCAATCACAACGTATAAATAAACACATAACCTGTGTTTGTGTCTGAAGCTGTGAGGTTGTCAACGTTGGCAATCCTTGGATGTTAAATATGCGCATGCATACAGAATGCTCGATATTTTACCGCCATATTGGATTTCATCAAACGTCTCTTGTGAGTTTATTATCGCATTTCATGACTTTCTGATGCCACTGATGGACTTTTCGGGCGATTTTACATACGATGATACACTCTTTATCGTTGTAGCAAAAGTTTGCAATAGACCCATTACAAAATCATTGGCTCTCATCATGCTTAATACTATTTTAAAGAACATCCATCCATGACTATGACTTTTCAATATGTTTCAACCATATGTATGCGATAGGGAGGAGTAAATGCATAAAATGTATGTGGCGTCCGTAAGTCTGTATGTCTGAGGGTATGTGAAACGTGAAACCCAGCATAACTTTTGAGCCCTTGATCCATATGCATCCAAATTTTGCAAAGATGGCTACATTATCATTCCTCAGAGGATTTTTTTTTTTTGTTTTTTTGAAAATTTTAATTTTGAAGTTAGTTATGGATAAACGCAATGGTTTCCATTAAAATCAATGAGAAAATGGGTGAAAAAAGGGAAAAACTTAAATATTTCAAATATGGATAAGAGGGGTTTGGGGGGGGAGTCTCCCCCAGAATGTTAAAGGGGGGTCTGGGGTCTCCCCCAGAAATACTAAAGGGGGGTCTGGGCCTGGGGGGTCTCCCCCAGATTAAAGTTGATGTGAGAAATTGTTCGTAGGGGTAGGGTGTTCCCTATATACAGTTATTATTTTTATTCGTAAAATTATATATCCGGGAAATTCGCATGTTTCGATCTACTGAGCGACACCTATAACCACCGCGAACGGTGCAATGTGAATGCTCCATAGATATGTCTTCGTGCAGTTAAGAGCTCGAGTAACCTTGAATCAAAATGGCAAAGCGTGGGCGCATACAGGAGTTAAAACCGTTAAATGCTGCAATTTTATTCGCTTTTAATGGTTTGAATAATAAATATAAAAACGGTATATAATAGCAGTGTAAGATAGTATTATGGTTTTAACTGTTATGGAAGTAGGTGTGAAAATCACGCCCCGAAAGAGCAAGAGAGAAGTGTAAATATCATATGCACAATGTGTACTTTAAGAATTACTGACCATTGGCAGCTACTTCAGCAATTCTTGTACAAATAGGTAGCAAATTGATGACTCGTGATGAAATGAAATATCCACAACATGAAAAATGCCTGGCCACTCTTTTCATTTAAGAGGGGGTGGGAGAGGGTGTGATGCACGATTAACAGTTTATTTGTCTCGGCAAGGATTCAAATAATCTACTCCGTTTTGTAATACCAATCGTCAAGACTTTAAAGCGCACCTTATATTCGACTCCTCGACTAGTTTCAAATGGGCCCAACTCCATTACAGTGGTATAGTTCGTGCAATCTGGCAACAATGTTTTCCCCTTCTCATTTGATTCTACGTAAAACAATCGATTCGATGCTAAAGCATTCCTTTACCAACAATCGATTGTTTTATAGATTCATATGGAGGGAAAACATTGTTGACTAATCGCACAAGCCATCAACCACAATTTAAAATGGAAGTACTTTCAATTCTCAAGCTTGACGCGTATTGAGTACACATAATTATTATTTGTACTTTTCAACTGAGATAATCTTTCCGAATTTGAAACAAAGTGGCACTCATGACCTATCAATTTGTTGAGAAAATTCTGCGATTTACAGAATTTGGCACATTATAATTCTTCTTCTTTTTCGAGAGAAATTACCATAAAGAAAAACCCCTTGTTCATTTCAATACGGCCGGAAAAAGTTTGGACCCACGCAGTTCCCTCCATTTCCAGCCAATCAGAAGCCGAATTTGAATTAGGCTCTTATCAGCACTGACCATACTAGCTCCCAAACTCCCAATGTATTGCGACTCTTGTTTACTCTTTGCATGTAACCTATACGAGTAAAGCCTAACCAATGTCCATTGTCGACTTTGAAGACGACTTTGAAGTAATTTTTCTCGACTTTTTAATGATTTAAATGACAAAAATATCCCACCAACAGAAAGGTCTTAACTTGTAGATAGTAATAGGATTTTCAAAATTTAAAAAAAATCTGTCCAAAGCTGAGAAAAGAGCAAAATAAGGGTGTAACGGGTGGGATAGAAAATGGACAAGGTTTTCGAATCACTTCAAAAAAAGTTGAAACTCTGTGAGTTTTGAAGAGATAAAAATGTGGAAAAAATATACTAAATTATTTTTCTCTAAAGAAATTAAAAAGTAGCGTAACGGGTGGGACAGCTAGGTTTTGTAACGGGGGGAACGCGTGTGATTTCGTCATTGAAAATACACATCAAACCCTCTGTAACATCAACACGTTTGACCTTATTAGATCTAGATAGTATTTTCGTCTCTGGTTGCTTTTTAATGCAAAACAAGACTGCCGGGCACTAATTTTTAAATTTAAATTTTTGCATATCATGTCCACTTTACTGTAGGATGACCCATAAGCGACTGTTGGTTGTTATTCCAAAATAAATCCCAACCAAATGTGATCGGAAAAATTTTACACCCGTCGTAAGCTTTAAGCTGGGTCCTATCTGTCTCTGAAGAAGCTTTAGATGAAGAAAGAAAATTGTGAGCCGAGTCAATTTTAAATTCTTTCCGATCCTCTCTCTTGGTGAGAATTTGACCTTTAGAGCCTTCCGTTCATTCGTAATTAGAAATTCAGCACCGAATCGATAAATGACGTAATTTATCATCGATTTACTTTTATTTGCTTTTAATTATCAATGAGAGATGGGATCGGCTTCTCGGTGGCCGTTACTTTGCCTTGAACTTGTCGAAGAAGTGCAGGGCGCAGCGCAGGCGCACGCCACAAGTTATGCTGCGCCGAGACAAGAGATTCGTGACGTATCTACAACCTTAAGCAAACGACGCCGGCGCCCAGTGGATCAACAAATGGACTTCTGCGGACACCACCGCATTTTGCGAAGAACATTTTTATTTATTTATTTATTTATTTATTTATTTATTTATTTATTTATTTATTTATTTATTTATTTATTTATTTATTTATTTATTTACTTATTTATTTATTTATTTATTTATTTATTTATTTTTATTTTATTTTATTATTATTATTGCAGCTCTTGCAAACTTTGCTGTGAGCGCAAATGAACGGTTCTCTACAATGTAAGAACAATCAAAAATCACGAAAACCACACTAAGAAAGTCTAAAATGAGGCTCTTTCACATGCACACTTTTGCTATAAGTAATTTAATAGTCGGTTCTGGTGTAAAATCCTCCGAAAATGACGCTGGCAGCACTAAAAACTTCCGAAATCCACTCCTAAACTCAATAAACGCTTTTATTTGCGCGAGCGTAATGGTGGCTGAGGGCAGTAATAATGGGAGGTTCCCATCTAACAAGACTGTAACTCTATCAAGAAAAGACCAATAAGAGACGACTCATATTTGACACCGGTGTCATTAGATGCCACGGTACAATTCATCGGATGTGGATCACTACTCTACATGAAATCTCTAAAATCTCTAAATCTCTTAAAATCTAAATCTGTTTATAGCAAAAGTGTGCAACAGCCCCATTCAGTAATAAACTCACATAACTGCTACAACGACAAGTTCGCAATGGCGGTTCAACGCAGGTATCATGGGACATTCCTGTCCATTTATATCACTTTCTCTATCGAAACACAGAGATATGTCTCAATTTCGGTAGGAAGTTCCCATGATACCTGCGTCTCTCCGCCATTAATCCCGATTCTGAGAGTGAATTTCGTGATTTTTTAGTGCACCTATACTCATCATCATTTTTGGAGGTTTTTATGCAAGAATCAACTCTTCAATCCCCTATAGCAAACATTTGCAAGAGACCCAGTGCAAGATAATAAGAAATGTCGTAAATATTTGTTCTTACAGCTTCAAATGAGTCAGATTACTGTTTCTTGTTTTGATTTTGGGCATAAATAAGTCAGTATTAAAACAAACGGTGGCTTGTGCAACGGGTCTGTGACAAACAATTGCTATAAGGTAAACACTCCGGTAGCCGGCACCCCTAGAGTTTGCCCCAGTACCCGGCACCTATTTCTCAGAGTATGAAAAAAATTACTATAGTGACAATGAGTCTGTTGCAAACTTTTGCTACAACGATTAAGAGGGTTTGATCTAATTTAAAATCGCCTGAAAAGTCCGTTGATGGCATCAGAAAGTCATAAAATGCAATAATAAACTAACAAGAAGCGTTTAATGAAATCCAAGATGGCGGGTAAATATCAAGCAATTTGTATGCAGGCACCACGAACATCCGAGGATAGCAAACCTCACAATATCGATCACAACCAATCACAAAGTAAACAAACACATAACCTCTTCCTCCAGTGAGGTTGTCAAAGTTGGCCATCCTTGGATGCGTATGTTCACGGTGTATGCATACAGATTGTTCGATATTAATCCGCCATTTTGGACTTCATTAAACGCCTCTTATGAGTTTATTATTGCATTTTATGACTTTCTGATGCCACCAATGGACTTTTCAGGCGAGTTTACATTAGATTAATCATTTCTTAATCGTTCTAGCAAAAGTTTGCAACAGACCCATTTTGGTGTTTTGCGTATTTTGTTCGAATGTTTCACACTTGCGGTCTCAGAAAAAACCACCCTAAATACCAGTATTGCCATCAAACTAATTACTTTTCAAATTGTAAAAAATGGGTGTTGGGTACTATTGCAATTTTTAGGGGAGCCGGCTACTGGGGTGTTTACCTTACAGGGTTATATGAAGAGTCCAATAGTCCCATCCTATGAGAAATCACATGAAATCACATTTAAAGCATCGAGAAGGCTCAAAATCCACGCACAACTCAACCAATACGTTTAATAAAATTCAAATATGGCGTTTGAATGAGTAATCCATAATGGTGGGGGGGGGAGTCCCATCTGATTGCAGCTTTCTCTATGCGAATCACCTTTCTCAGCATAGAAAGCAGTTGCGAGTAGATGGGACTTCCTCATTCGAGACCCGCTCATTCGATCGCCATATTGGAATTTTACTGCGATCGCATTTTGCAAGTGAATCTCTATGCTTTGATGTAATTTTTTGCGATTTTGCACCAGAACAACCATTTTCTACAACTGTAGCTATTGCGAACTATTGTTTGAAACAGATCCATTCGGCGCAGCAACGGATTCTCATCCATTTAAACTCGTGTAAAATAATCGATTTTCAGGAGGCTCTTTGAGCCTCAAAAACATCGATACTTTTGCATGCGTTCAAATGGCAAAAATCATGGTCGCTAGATTGCTTGAGCCACCGCTGACTACAGAATTTCCGAGGCAGAAAACCAAAACTTTTTTCTGTTCGGAAAAATTCATGGTTGGTTTGACCAGAGTGGCGAGGCGTGCAGTCTGGCACCGTTGCATTTGGCTCGTTAAAACCCATGAAAAATATCGAATTATCGAGGAATCGCCGATGACCAGTGGATTCGACCTTATCTATGGGTTCAAATGGACAAAATGCCATGTTGCCAAACAGCACGCTTCGCCACTGGGTTTGACCCACTTAGCGTCGCGCGACCGCAGCGTGACGTGGTGCATGGCGTGATTGAAGCCGACGTTAATAGACGTCACGATGTCCGATCTGAATGCGAGATTCAGATTTCATCTGTCTTCTCGCATCCATGGTTGTCAAACTGACTGGTTTTTGTTTATTGTAAAAAACCGAAATCTAGACGTTTAAAGAGAGGTTGCTCTCAAAAGGTTATTGCTCAAATATTAAGGCGTTTTCGTGATTGTTGTTCTCCACCCTTTATAATTAGCATTGGCGTCGCATGCAATCTGTCAATGCTGCATTTGGTCTAATTAAACGCATGTTAAAGGTCGAATTAATGTATATATGCACAGTGCACTACAACAAATCTATATTTAGCATATTCTTAAATGGACGAAATACGCAGCGTTGCCAGACTTAAAGCGACACCATCCGCTGCCCCCTAGGATTTTGCTTTCAAAAACTTGAGGTATTGAAGTAGACATTTTATTTATTTTTCTTAAAAAATTGTTTTTGTTTGTCACCTCAGAGTATTTTTGTTTCAGGTTAGGTTAGACTGCTTGGAATTTTAAAATTTGCTGAACTTATTCATGAATTTACTTGTCCTATTAATAGGATAGTTATTAATTAATTGCCTACGTGCGAAATGTTCGATATCTAAACATGCTTTACCACTGTTAGCGTTCTAAACTTCTTATCCCCGCCGTGACAGTCTTAATTTTGATATTCTGGTCAGATATAATTGGTTTCGCCAGTGGACGATTCAATTAAGGGCAAAACAATGACCCCTGAAGCTCTGAGTGAGTTTCAATAAATTCCTTCGCGTTGATAAACGACTTTCTCACTGAAATAATCATTAAAATCATTCATTAACAATTAAAACTGTTTGTGGCGCTAATTTTGGCTATCGAAACAGATATGCGATCGGGTACAATTTCCGCTGTAATTATCGACTGACGAGTGATAAATAAATATTATAATCGACCATTATAACGGCGTATGGCTTGCAATCGGACTGAAAAAAAGAATTAGGAAGACAGAGAGCAGCGAGATATTCTTCATTCCATCTATTATCTCCATTGAAAAAAGTATGTAAAACAAAGATAGACATAATGGGTATAAAACTCCCTCTTCCCATCCTTTTCTAAATACACGCATTCAACGAGAATATGAGAGAGATGACAGACATTCTGGCTATAGGCTACTGATGGATAAAAATACCAGGACTCGTTTCATGAGGTCTGAAAGAATGACATATATAATTATATTATATAAACAGCGTCATTTGGTATACGCAAAGAAGAATGTGCTGATGACTCAGTAATGAGCATTCCATCATCAACTACCGTGAAATTTTATTTAAAAACAAACAAACAAACAAAAAAAAGGTGAAATAAACAAGAACAACAACAAAAAAACAAAACAATTAAGCTATTATTCCTCTCTAGGTATTTTTTGAACAGTGGGCTGCTAAAGTAGGGAATGCATTTGTTGAGCCATCGGCAAAACTACTTCGTTATCTACTGACTTTCGCGAGACGAGCGCCAATTCTTTTGTATATTTGTTTACACTGCGATCGAAAAGAGTTTGTGATCTGTGAGGTCACGAAAAAATCTGACATTTTTGCAATAAGCAATACCGGATTGAGTCGATATTTTTCAAGGGTTAAAATGATCAAAATGCAACATTTTCTCACTCAACGCGATCCCACCGTGGTTATGGCTGGCTTTTAGAGCTGCTTTTGCATTTTTTTTTAATTCTCGGTCAAACAAGCTCTCTCAAACCGATTACAACTTCAAAAACAATAAATCTCAAAATGTTGAATTAAAAAAATCACCAGCTTATTGTACCTAAACAAATTCAATGCATGACCCTAGTTATGGTCAGAGTTGGGCAAATAGGAGTGTAATCGATCACACGATTACTGGGTAATCGGTAATCGTCAAACCTAAGGATGGTAACTAAATGTATTTTTCATAGATAAATAGTAAGCTTTAGGGTCTTTTCGATTAGATCTAATTCTTCTGCAACTAATTTGATGGGTGGCTTGTAAAAAATCAGCCCTGATTACTATATAATCACCCTCCGAAAAAACGACGATTACGATTACTTGGTAATCGTGTAATCGATTACCACCCTCATTTGCCCAACTCTGGTTATAGTTACACCTCTCTCGGTCACCAGATATATTTGTCAGCAACTAACTATCTCTAATGCACCATTTTAAATATTTGATCACAACAGTTGGTAAGCAACATATGAAACGAGGACCTCGTTGAAATGAGTTTTAACTCCCCAATAAACCAAAATCACCAAGAAAAAAGTTTCCGATTGGAGCGTTGAGAAATTATCGTTTCATTCCGGGAAAGAAAAAAGGTTTCGATCGCTCCATTACGTCAAAAATCTCAAAATAATAATAATAAAATTCGACCTTCCATCAGGTGATGCATATGCGTTAAAGAGCAGCAAAACCGAATATATTGGTGTATAAATTAGTTGAGACTTTGAAAGTTCATTAACACAGTCACACATACAGTAACACTTTCCAGGGATTTCAAAATAATTGAGAGATAAACGTGGAGTTTAAGAAGTTTTGACCAGGCTTCATCCTCGTTAAATCATCAACTAACGGAAATTCAGGTATACATCAACATCGTACAATACAACAGCCCATATGTATACCCTCTTAATTCACGTGTCGAGATGAGAAATATAGAAAGTAAAAGAGTTGGTTCGTTTTGGGGGTCCGCGCGGTGGTCAGGAAAAGTTTGAGAAACGCCCGACCGCGCGCCACTCTAACTGACGTACATGCAATCCTCATCGACTTTAATTGAAATTTCTTGTAAATTTCAGTCATTAAAAACGAGAGGTGAAACAGGGGTCTCGATTTCGCGAAAAATCCAACTTTATTGACCTTACTTGATAACGCCAACCAACCAAGCAATTAATTTTTTTTTTGTTTCAGCTCACGGTAATAAGCAAACTGATTCAATTGTTTCACCTTTTTTTCCACCGAGGTTACGTTGAACTTGAGGTGTATACTGTATAAAGGTATCGAAAATGAGCTTTAGATTATCACTATGGAAAGTCTTTGAATAATTAACGTCAGATAATGGCCCGCGGGCTTTGAGATAATGACTGAAATCTTATAATTACAGAATAGAAGGAGCTCGCGGCTCAAGGGCGCAAGCGCCATGGTTGCCAAGGACGGCACAATCAATATATAAATTTCGCATTGATTTAAATGATAAATTTAAAGTTTTTCCGTGCACAACTTGACAACCAAGCTAAGTGCTGCGCAACGTTGCGGGAATGGAAAGGGAACCATTCTCAAGCCGTTATTGAAACGATCACCTCAGTATTGCTCAATATGAAATATTGCTCCGATCTTGCTCCAATAATAAAGCAATAAAGCCCAAATTTATTGGAAGGTGGCTGAAGTTTACAGGTTATAGTCATTTTATCAGTGCGCTTCTCAATTAGCGCGGGAAGTGTTCTACTGCAAGTATCAGGATGAAATTGACGGTTGAGACTTGCAAGATGCCGCCTATCTGATACCGATATTAAGTTGATCTGAATGAGTCTTGTGCGTACTTTCACTCAGCAGCAATATTACTCATTCGTTTTAATTTGAAACTCTAAGAAAATATAACACAACCCACAGTATACAAAAACAACTTTCGGGAACACCCTATGAATATTTTCTCACATCAAAACATAATCTAGGGGAGACCCCCAGACCCCCTTTAATATTCTGGGGGAGACCCCTAGACCCCCCTTTGATATTTTTATGCAGATCCAAAAATCCATTTTTAAATATTTAAATTTTTCCTTTTTTAGACCAGTTTTCCCATTGATTTTAATAGAAACCATTTTTCATCCATAACTAATAACTTAAAACTTAAAATTTCAAAAAAACAAAAAAGTCCCTGTGGAGAATATTAAAAGCAACATCTCTGCAAAATTTGGATGCATGCGGATCAATAGTTAAAAAGTTATGCTGGGTTTCACGTTTTATGGCTACAGACAGACAAGCTGACAGACGGCTGACGGACGCCACAGAAATTCTATGCATTTACTCCTCTCTTCAACTTACGGTTAAATATAATATTGAAACTTCATGGATGAATATTCTTTAAGATAGTATTAGGCATGATGAGAGCCAAATATTTTATAATTATCATGATTTCCTTAGTCGCAGCGGGCCAAGTATCGAAATAAGATACCTTGAGAATCTCTCGATCGCAATACTTTCACAATTTTTCAAACCTCGTTAGAGTGAGAAAGTAAAAAAAAAAAAAAATCCTCTCGTCAGTTTAGGAAGTAACTTTAAAAAATCGTTCATTTTAAATAATTCAAATAAACAAAAAATGTACTTGTGTCCTGCAACTTGAAGTTTTAAGAGAACTAAACTCAGAAAAATTCTTTGACATTAGCTATCACACTTGCAATTCTTCGCTATCTAATCATGCTGTGGGGTAAGAAGTGGAGTAATAAACAGCCGTAAAAGGAAACCAAAGCAAATAAATTAGAAAATCGAAAATAGAACGATTCTGGGACCCAAAGAACACCACGATGATATTTTAAGCTGAAGAGACTTGAGCGCTCGGGTAGAAACGAAGCGATCCGGAGACCAAGCTCCACCGAGACAGGGTTTGTTAGGATAGTTGTCACCGCGGCTTTTTTAGTTTTCTGTGTTTATCGTTTCATCCCTTTCAGCGGTAGTGGGACACATGTTGTGTCCTACTTAATTTAAAATGAGCTGTCAAATGAGCAGATCAAACATAAGGGAGTCCCATTTAATCCTTTCCCTCCCCCCATTCATTTGCGTCTATTTGTTTTTCTAATACTTATTATTCTTATCTCATTAGTTATTTCTTACTTTTGGGTTTACCCGCCACGAGAGTATTTTCTTTTAGGGCAAACCCCACCAGTTTCATCACTGCTTTCCTTCTTTTTCCTCTTGTTCACTCGGTACAATGAAATCAATAACTTAAAAAAAAAAAAAAAAAAAAAAAAAACGCAACTTTCTATGCTGAGCAAAGTTAAGAGATTCATCATAAAGAAAACAGCAATTTCAAGGGACTCCCAAGGTTATAGATTAAAGAGGTATGCTCATCTGACTTGGCGCCACAAATTCAGTGGCGTGCAGTTCAAAATCACTGCAGGCAAGATGGCCGACAAAAACAAAAAACGTATATTCTTTGCAGAAAACATCGGACTGTCCTATGCAGAGACAAATAGAGAGGGAGCACTCTAACTGTCTGCCGCAGAGGCACTCTGAATTCTCATGGATTCAACAAAACAACAGTCAACGTCGCATGGTGTTGAATGGTGAGCACCCTCCTCTTCACTTCCCGCCTATCCCCCCCCCCGTGTTTTCCGAATGTCACCGTTCAACACCATGCGACGTCGCAAGGTGTTGACTGTTGTTTTACATGTTATTTTGTTGAATCCCCGAAAATTCAGAGTGCCTCAAATCTTCCCTATGTATTTTAACGTAGTGCTCCATCTTTATTTGTCTCTGGTCCTATGCAGGAAAGCAGAAAACAACCCAATGTTTTCTGGAAAGAGTGTACGTTTTCTGCTTTTGTCGGCCATCTTGCCTGCAGTGATTTTGAATTGCGCGCCACTGAATTTGTGGCGCCAAGTCAGATGAGCATACCTCTTTAACCTATAACCTTGAAGGACTCCTCCATTTTCATCCACTCATTCATCCGCCATCTTTAAATTTTGTTCAGCGGATCTAATGAGTTTGTGAGTATATTTTCAAATTTATCGAATGCTTTCAATGTGATTTTCACCCTATTTTACATAGTATAGTCAATATCCTCCCCCATAACGCTGTAGCAAAAGTTTGCTAAGGACCCATTGCTCCTTTTGAGTTTATGCGAGCCGATGGCCTTTCACAATCACAGTTTGTATTATTTCTACGTGTGGATTACATATTGAACGCATAATTCTCACCTCTGCCGAGATTTAAGTTTACCAATATGTCCAGTTCAACAAAGCTGGGAACCCGAGACTTTCTTATGAAATCAAAGAATAAAGCGGATTTATTGAATGAGTCGAAAGCAGCACCTTCTTGTGTCTCGAGTGTAGACTGTAGGTACCCTGCGTTTATGGCCGCGAACTAACTCTACAGTTAGTTTTCGTATCTTTTTCTTCTTTCACAACAATAAATTTAATTAATGGCACCAATGCGACCGGTTAAATTTATCGAGTAAATCATCTCAATTACAGCCTTTGATTACGTTTCCTTGCTGAGAAAAAAAAAAAAAAAAAAAAACCAACACCTGATTTTAATCTTTGGATCAACAAAAAGAAACTCAAAGATCGTACCAATTTTGCTTTAGGAAAAAAAAGAGCCAACACCTGTTACGGATCCCAAGAAACTCAAATAATGAATGCTGTCACAGATAGGCGTTGATTACTACTCCATTAAAAAGAAACCACAAGAAAAATGACAAAACGAATGGGCTATAAGACGTTGCTAGCAGGCTAGCTTACAAATAAAGTAGTTCTACAGCACAGTGGGGCACTTAATAGAAAATTCGGAAATAAAAAAAAGTTCCAATTGAATTTGCTTCGGAATTCGAAGATGTTAAGTTTTCAGTTACCTATAGTGTTGACTTTTGCTCTTCACATTGGAGATTAATGAAAATAAAACAGTAAGACATTTCTAAGGTGGGAAGAAAAGAATTAAGCTCTGTTAAAAACTTTTTATGTATCACATACAACCATTCAATTTTCTGTCGAATGTCAGAACGCGTATTAATGACAATCCAAAAACAACTCACCAAGCGATTGACCAAATTATGTGTCTATATATAAAAAAAAAGTACGCAATAAATTTCGCTGACATTTTGGCCAAGCCATATAGCTCGCGGTGTGCTTTCTTCGTAGTTTTATGAGCTGCAATTAGTACTTGAGTAATTAACGAGCGTCGTATTATTTGGTTACATTTTTTCCGGTTCGTTTCGCGTTTTATTTTCAATGAACAACGCTTTCGCTTTTGGTTGATTTTATATTTTAACCTCAACTTTTATCGTGAGAACTGTTCGGAGCTTAACATTCAAAACGGCCACTATACTCAATACTCGCATGAAAACGTCCACTTACAGGAGTAACACACACACAGTACACTTAATTTGCTCAAGTATTCGTTCATCAAATCCTGGAAGTGAATTTTAAGACCTTCTCTAATGTTAGTTTCGTTGTTTTATTTACGGTGAATTTTATTTGTCATTTGAAATTTTTAGATGAATTCTTTGAAAATAAAGATCTCCTAAAACTGACCAGAATTCTAATACAAAATTCCGGAAGGAAATTTGCCTTCTTAGCGGAAATTCTGGTCTGCTTTTCAAACGTAATTCCAACTTTTTTTGATCAGATAATAATCTCACAATTTTGACAAGAATAATCTCGTAAAAGTTGCCAACATTTCTCATTAGTAAAATTCCGGCCATTTTTAAGAATAGGATTTTCTCTAAATGTCGAAAAGCGACATTTATTTATGGCATCCTCATCGTTTCTATAGAATTTTTGAGACAGAATATTATGATTAACTTTGCACAAATTTTAATAAACTATCTGGTGGTCATCAAAAGCCTCCAGTAAGCCGTTTTACAAATTACCAGCAAATGGCTTGTGTCTATGACATCAACAATAAGTGCCGTATAGACAGTGGCGTCGCGTGCCATCTGGCAACAATGCAACTGATCCATTTAAAATCATTAAATATATCGAATTTTCCTTGAGCACTGTGCACCCCCTGAATTCGATCTTTTACATGAGTTTAAATGGATAGAATACATTGTTGCCAGATTGCACGCGACGCCACTGCGTATAGAATTTCTGATCAGTGATAATATTGTGACCCGTTTTCGTCAAATCTCTTACCAGTGTACGGCGGTTGAGAGGCAGCTCTCGCCCGAGATGGCCTAATCTCAGAATTGATGGAGTCGTCACAAACAGTGCGTTCAGATTGCCCGAAGCCACTCTTCATTCAATGATGGTGGGCCTTAAAATATCACGTTATTTTTAACTACTGTAAGTTGTATCAATCCTGAATCACTTTCATTCAAAGACCCGCTAATTAGATTCTTATCAAGGCTTACAAGGTATTTTACAAGCCAAACGAATGCCTTCTCCACTTACAAAAAAGAAGAGAGGAGAAGAGAGGATATAGGTAGAGAAAGGTTCCGTAAAGCAGTGGTAAAAGGAATATATCATCATATAAGCTTTTTTTGGGTCTCTACATATATTTTGCAGGTGATATGTGTACAATTGTATACATTTGTATCACAATTGTATTCTCCGATATATATTTATGTTTATTGTGCAGTTCGTATAGCACAATTGTATGGGTATTTATTTGCGAGATACAGGTGCTTTGGTGCTTATCTATTTTTCTTCCTAATAACAGTCGCAATCGCCTTGAAAATCACTTTGAGTTCTTATAGAATTGAAGCCATTTCCGGCGAAAGGGCATTTAGAGCAACGGGTGTGCTGTGATTGAATGGAAACTTATGGCCAAAAAACGCGCATTTTGCTTTAAAAACGGCTCTTTTTCAGGAAACGACCTAGATCAGGGTCTTTTGTAAGTGCGACGATTAGGTTTATGATATATTGGATATGATTTTGTATTATTTAATGGCAAAATATGTATACATCTTATCGATTTTCGGGCAATCTTTGTACCTCGAGCCTGACGTGTTCATCGGGGTTTATCGGATTGTAATTGATTTGGGGCATTATTTTATAGCTTTAAATTAGACTTATTCATTTTTGCATACTTGCGTGTACAGTTAGATGTTCGTTTTTTTGTTTAAGGGTTATTTTTAATCCTCATAAGCCGAAGGTGGAGTCATATAGGTTCCAAAAATAAAGGAACCAAATAATTACCTATAACCAGCATCTAATCACCAGAAATAAAAATCTAAGTAATGTTCACACACAAAAGAAATAAAAATAAAAATAAAAAAAAGAAAAAGAAAGATTCTCACATAGGAAATAAAAGAGAGAAGAAAATAAAACAAGCAGGGAAAATTCCAACACGCAAGTGTTGGAAAAGCGTGCCACTAAAGTCTGAACAGCTTTAATGCTTTTGCTAGCAATGATAATAATTAGACAGCATTCAACATGGAGCTGATCTCGAGAAAATTGAGTCCAAAGTTGAAGAGCTAGCATTTAAACAAAAAACTTGGAATTACTTACGTTTTGATTTCATTCAACTACCGTGTTGTGTTTTTGCATTTCAACACCGGAAAAGTGGAATTTACTATGTAGGAAAGGTTCTTAATTTTTAGCGTTTAAAGTGACTTGGTTCCTTTCTTCTTTTTTTTTTGGCATAATCACGAAAAACGAAACTCTAAGAGAAACCAAACGGCAGAGTTGGTTTACACTGTTGATTATTTTAAAATCCGTTAATCCGGACTTAAGTCCGTTCCCAATTCTATAAAAGGAACCAGTGGCGGCTCGTGCAATGTGGCAACAGTGGAATCCCTCCATTTAAACCTATGTAAAACAATCGATCTTCAGGAGGTGCAATGCACCCCCAAGATATCGATACTTTTGCATAGGTTTAAATGGTAAAAAAGCATGGTTGCCAAATCGCACGAGCCGCCACTGAAAGGAACCAAGTCGGAGTTGGTTCCTTACGTGACTCGGATTAAGGTTTAACCTAATCAGCCAAAGGAACCAATTTCTCATTTTATTTCATCATATGGACAATGACATCAATGAGGCTCACCAGCTCACTTTTACCTGGAATTTTGACGGGAAATAGTTGTTATTACAGAAGAAGCACTTGTTGCTTCGAGATTCAGTATTGCTAGCTCTATCAATCAATAACTCAATTTTATCAAAAATGTCACTCGGTTCTTTTGTGACAAGTGCTGTCCAATTGAGCTTGTTTGGTGAGAAATTATGAAAAAAATAAATTTAGATCAGATGTATCTGTAAGGAGATGAGTCAAAGGCGTTGTTTTTTGTGTTTGTTTTTGTTTTTTGTTTTCAAAACTTTGGAGGGCTCTAGCTCAGAAGAGAAACAATTGCAGCACATACTCATGTAGGAAAATAAAGTCTTATATATATGTATGTTGACCCCAAAAATACACTCCATAAGTTTGGCACTCGAGTTTTGAAACACCCTGTTCTTGATATTTTGCTTCCCCCCCCGCCCCCTTCACAAAAGACAACATCTTGACCATGCACATTTTTAAAATCACAGTTTGACTGTAGAGATATTTTCTCCCCCCCCCCCCCCCCCCTTAACGAAAAAGGGGAGAATGGGTCACCTATCTCTGATGTTCGTCTTGCGCGTGCACAGATTGTTCGGCTTTACGACTGCAATTTTGGCTTTCTTTATAATGCGTTTTTTGGGTTTATTAGTGATTTTATGACTATTTGATGCCGCCAATGTAATTTTCAGACAATTTTACATCAGAATCAAAACTCTATAGCACTGTAGCAAAAGTTTGCAACAAACCCATTGAAAGCTGAAAAGAGAAAATTATTTGATAAGGCTCGATCTTTTTTACCCACATAAACTATAGACAATAGATATTTCTAAATCCCTCCACCTTTTAAACGGCTTGTTCAGGGATCAAACATGAGGTGGCGTTCTTTTGAAGTCAAAAAGTGTCATATTCGGAAAAGCCGTGATTCTAAATAATAAACAGTTTTTTTTATCTTTTTTTCCGTTTTAGGTGCTGTCAGCACTTGTTGCGATTGTCACGATGTAGATACGTAATATGCATAAATGGAACACTTGCGAATTCATGAAACAATAATCCTTTAATATACAGAACTAACCATTTCAAGTGCCCTTTACACATCAAGCATTCTAGGGGTATAGATTAGTAGGTGTGGAGTTTAAGAGGTTTGTGGATTTTAATTCCCCCTCTCCCCATTTATTTTCTTGAAAAGTATCGAAAGTTTACAGTTAAAACTATGCCATTATTCACTATAACGCATTGTCATATTATTTCTTTTTTTTTCTGTTGCCGTCGGTCGATATCATTTTTCGTGTTGGAAAAGCAAAGTTCCATATGGACCTATAGTTTCCAAAATTTGAAGAAGCTTCCAGTGAAAAATTTTGTACACGCAACGAACTTTTTAGGATAGGTAAATAAGTTATTCCAGAGTCAATTCCATAGCCGCAGCGAGGAAGCTGTCCAGGGGTGGAAGACACGTGACAGCCCCTCTCACTTTTTAGAGCAATTAATGCGAATTTTACCCCTCTGGCTCCCTGTGTTCTGGATTTTAAACACCTATTTTTCAACAAAACGCCAAAAATGTCCTCAAAAATCCCTTGATTCCATCGACGCTCATTGAGGGGCTTTCAATTTGCCGATCCCCCAGAATTTCAAATGTTTCCGATGCAAAGACCTGTTTAGTGTGACGTCATGAAAAAAATTGGTTCCAAACAAAGGCTCCGTCTCACTCGCTCTCGTGGGTTTTCCCATACGAAACACAGTCCAAATTTTCAAATACAAGTGCTAGTAAACAACACGTTCTTTACACGTTGTGTTTATCACACCATTGGGTTCCACACGTCCCTTATAAAAATTTCCGATTGTTTCAAAAAATTTTCCGATTGGATATATATTCCCGCGCTTTATTTCCCATAGAAATAATCGAAATTCCATAGAGACAATCAGAATTCGTGTAGATTCAAGCGCGCTGACTACAGCAACGATAGGTCTCATGATTGAAATAAGGCGAAATCATCTATGGTTCTATTCTTACAGTTTTAACAGCCACTTTTTTCTCAGTGATAAAATATGAGCCCGCTATCACAAACTTTTTGAAACATCGCGCATCGATGCACAATCACAGTTATCAGTTTCTTAAGAGCACAAAATTCTAGAATATAGGCTCATCAGCACCATCACGGCATGTGTCATACCTCGAACAATAGCTTCGATACGGAGAGAAGTTAGAATGATTGAGTGTCATGCCGGTGATACTACCATAAGAGACCGTGAGCAAGACAAGGACAAAACGTAGAACGTCTTTCGGTATAACTGTGATTGTAAATTCGCTTGTGATCTTTTAGGAATTATGTTACAGTGAAAAGATACTTTAAGGCAAGTGGAATCTAATGGTGCAATAAAATTTGAGAAAACTGTTGGTTAACTAGCATGAATTTGCGTTCGAAAATTTGGATCTGGTAAATCCACGAGAGTGAGCGAGATAGAGCATTTGTTTGGAACTAATTCTGATCGTGACGTCATCACTAAACAGGTCTACATAGGTAGCGTTCTAGAATTCAACCATTTACTGCATCCGTGCAAAAAAGATTACATTACCCTGTGATACTGTATATCTATGTACATTGGAAAGTGCTGCTATTCATAATCTTTTCTGCATCGAGACAATAAAGGGATGAATTCTAGAACGGTACCTTAAGGATATGAATGAGCCTCTCTCTTTTCTATACCCCTCCCTCTCTTCATCAATACCTCGTCGCTTCTTATCGATGTACCCTCGTCAAACAGATGTTGACACATTTACGACCGCTTAATGCACCGTGAAGAAATCTTGAGACCGGTGGAGCCCAAAGGCGAGGGGCAAAGAGGGTTCCTGCGGGAGATGTTTCCACCCCCCTCCTGCCTTTGAATTTTGACTCATAGGTTGGCACAAATGACTTAGGTTGCTGGACCTGTATGGAATTCTCGTTTGAAGGAATTCGACTTTGACGCTTAATAACTTATTGAAATTAACAGGAATACCAAAACTTTTACAATTTTAAGAAAATAGACGCCGAGACCTCCTGGATTGCAGCAATAAATTAACGATTAATGAAACCAGTTTTAAGAAAACACGTTTTTAATTTTTCAAACCTTTCCCGCCAAGGTTTTGCCATAAGCAAGGCATTGGACTTATATATTAGATATGAAAATGAAAACAAGAAGCGCACCGTATATATACGGCACGCTTAACAGAGACCTTTAAGTTATATAATTTTTACGAATTCTTTTCCATTTTCATTTCTTCACAAAAGGTTTGCTTTTTCCTATCGGTGCTCATGTGCGATTGTGAAACAAAATGTTTGCAAAAGAGCCTTACGAGTTAAGCATGTTAAAATATGAATGAGTGATTAACTGCTGTGTGCTGCGATTATCAAAGAAGAGAAGTAATTCCCTTCAAGGTAGATTTCGCTTTCAAGCTTCAGGTCTTCTTCCTTACTAAATGCCCGACGTAAAATTATCTACCGCGCCACCTGCACCACGTCTATAATTAAACATCAACAATACTGAAGGCCTTCTCTTAAATCTCTTGAAGGGTCAAAGGGCCCGAGTATAGTGTGGCAAATAAAGAAAAACGCTGCACTTAAAGGACATCACGAACAGCAACT
Source organism: Trialeurodes vaporariorum (assembly GCA_011764245.1). Classification (NCBI taxonomy): domain Eukaryota; kingdom Metazoa; phylum Arthropoda; class Insecta; order Hemiptera; family Aleyrodidae; genus Trialeurodes; species Trialeurodes vaporariorum. Next base: position 75,816,740 of record VMOF01000388.1, read on the forward strand.
TACAGCGACACTAATTGTGTCGAGGTACAAATCCTCACACTGTACCGGAAAGAGCCTTTCTATGGACAACTCGGTCATTTATACGGTAACTACCGGACCGCGAAGAGGTAGAGGTCGGTCAATATGTAACAATAAAACAGGAAAATAGCTAGCCCATTGGACTGAGATACGCATACGGGTCGCGTAGATCTTGGAATCGGGTTCAATGGTCGTAAAAAGCAGGGACGAAAACAATACGGTTGCGACTGCAATATCCAACACTCACCTGTGAACAGAATAGAAACAAAAATAGGCGTTAAATGCATTTATACGAATTGAGTATCGTATTATACAACTGCAGAGATAAAATATGAGTTCCGCTTTCAACATTTATGAGCTCTTGAGATAAGCCGGGAGCCGAGAAGAAGAGATGTTGTATGCAATCTGGCAACATTGCATTCTGTCGTCCATTTAAACCCATGTAAAATATCGATTTAAGGGAGTGTGCTGTGCTGTGTGCATCCTCAGTATTTCAATTTGTTTGTGTTACTTTAACGTGACTAAAGTCAACGATGCTCCTTAACCCTTTCCAGCAAAGTGGTAGAGTCCCTACATACTATGAGAGTTGCAACAAGACTCTCAAAATGAAGAAGAAGAAGCGGATCACTGGAGCCCCCAAGAGGCAAATTGCAAATGGCGGATGGCCATTTGCCTCTGCGCTGTTGCCACTATTTCGCTATCTCTTATAGGTTAGGTTCAGATTCTCGATAATAACGGTCGTTATTCAAAGAGATCATATTCTCCAAAATAACATTCAAGCAGAGGAAAAATTCACAATAATTACCGCGGTCACTGTTACTTCAAATGTGTGATAAAAGCGAGTGCGTGAAAAGTAAACAAACCCTCCGCCATTTGCATATTTGCCTCTTGAGGCTTTCTTGACAGCCTAAATCTGAGAGCCAATGAAAAATGGATTCAGCAATGGCGCAACTCTCATAGTATATAGGGACTCTACAAAGTCGTACACATAAGTACCATTTTATGTAACATGGGTTTCAATGGAATTTAAACGTACATTTTGCAAAAACTTGTGCGACCCATCAAAAGTCTTAGAAAATTGTCCTCTTCTGAACGGTCAAAAAAATCTAAAAAAAAGTCAATTTCAAAAATGCGTGCTAGAAAGGGTTAAGGTGATTTGAAGTGCAGAGATCCTGGCTCCAATAGATATCACCGCTATTGCAAGTTTGCAATTGCTACAAATGATTAACTGACATGATATCTAAATAGAAAATAACCAAAATCTACATCGTTATACTCGGCAAACTAAATATAAAACTATATATTGTGATTTACTAAACTCACTAGTACAATCGAGCCGAGCTATCTAGCGATCAGCTATGCTCTTCTCTCATAGGCCAGTTAAACTTTAAAAAAAAAGACTAAAAAAGGTCTTGCTTGATTTCTGCTCTTTGTAAATGTAAATTCGAGGAAAAATCAATATCCGAAAGGTGTCGCAGCATGTTATGTCACGTGACGTCAATTGCCCATCCGCTATTCAAAGTAGCTAGACAATAGGCGGAGGGGTTGAGAGAGGGGAAGAAGAAAAAGGGGGGAGAAGCGAAAGAGGGATTAAAGAACCATCAGACAGGGAAAGGAAAGGAAGCGGGCGCTCGATCAAAATAAAACTTTGCAAAGTTGTTTGCATAAAAATCTAATTGACCTCAGAGCCTTTTTGCGATTCAAACGTTGCCAGATTGGCCGTCTTTATTTGTGATTTACTAACATTGCGATAGTATTTCTAAGTAAATGGAAGGAAATTCGTAGTCCATCTGACGTATATAGGTGATGTAAGTCTTTGACAATTGACTTTTTCATCGAGTCCTGCGTGAACAAAAAAAATGACGCTCTTTTGATCTGTGTCGTATTAAACTCAAAACTTTTAATAGTTTGCTGTAACAGAAAACGTATAGTCGTAAGTCATTAAAGCGAAGGAGTCAGTCAAGTTTGTTTTCGCTCTCCTGAAAAGTTGCAAAAATCGACCTTTACGTCGATTCATCAGATAAACGACGAATTAACTGGATCCATGATGCTATATTTGTAAACATTCATCAATCTATCAATGTTTATTGTTAATATTAGTAGTGTGGTGTGCTATCTGGCAACGCGGCATTATGTCCATCTAAATGCATGCAAAATATCGAGATAATGAGTGTGCATGGTGCGGGGGATATTTTTCAAATTCGACCTTTCTTTTGGGTTGAAATGGACAAATGGCAGCGTTTACCAGGATCACACGCTTTATATTCGGCGCCACTGCATGGAGAAAAATTTCTGATTGAAATAACGGAACGTATTAAGAAATTGGTGTAAAAAGAAATTCCTTTTAAAATAATAAGAATTCTTATGAATTCAACGAGGATTATCATTGGTCTAATTGAACGTTCTGATGATTCAGAGGAATCACAAGAAATAATCGTTGCGGATCAATAAGAATTCTTATTATTTTAAAAGGAACTTATTTGTACCCTATTATTAATAATACGTTCCGCAATTTCAACCGGAAATTTTTCTCCGTGTGGTTTTCATATTGAGAAGTATTTTTGAAAATGCAGAGCATCAAAAATTTTGCAAATTGGATCAAGATAATAGTTGCGAAATATTAAGTCGTCAACTTATAAAATAAAATGTAAAATACAGGAAGGTTCTTCAGAGTCATCAATAATACATGTAAGGGTAAGAAATGGGGGTAATCAACCCCTCTTAGATAAGAACGTAGGATTCTTCCGATCCCCCCCCCCTCACCGACACCACGAAACGCCAAACAAGCAGCATGGTTTTCGAAACCATTTTTGTTTTATAAAGGCATTTAAATCTTATTTTTATACACGAGGGTTTACTTACCTTAATAATATAGTTTAGAGTTCAAGAAGCAAGAATGGTGAACGTATACCGTGTATTGTGTATTCATATAAATCAAGAATTAATTTGTTAGAAGCTTTAAACGTCGATGTATACCCCTGCTCCTTCAAATTTCTTCGATACTAGGCCAAACTACTGCTTTTTACGAAGGTTTAATGTTCAGTAACGAGTTATATTTAATTTTCAATCCGAATCCTGTGTAAGGACACGGAGGAGAAAGTTATATAATCGTGTCAGTTTTTTATGAGCAAAGGTTTGATTTTACGAGCATGAACTTCGCATACATTATTTTATTGATTTGATAATTAGCTTGGAAAAGAAAAACATATTGAAAAACTCCACGTTTATAAGACTTGTTTTGGAGGCTAAAATAATAAAAGTTACACTTTAGAGGCTGAAACAAATGGTTCTATACCGATTGTTAAAAGCTTTTATAGCTGACTGTAAGTGACTTTGATGCGACAGTTCGAGATCTCAATCAGAATTAGAGCCAAGTAGACTCGTGGGGACATTTAACAACCAATAATTTGTGTTTTGGGGGCAAAAACAATAAAATTTACACTTATTAAAAAGCTGAACTCAATAGATATTCTTTTCTAAAGCTTGGCCGCCCCTGTCACCAGTGACATCAAACTACAGCTGACCCAGGATTATAATCAAAGCAGAGAGATAGGCCTGGAGGTAATACCTCCAACAAAATTAGTGTATGGGGTGTTTAACACATACGTTGCAGTCAAAACCCTAAATCTGGTCAAAACTCGAAATTTATACTGCTTAGAAGTATACATTTAGAAAAATGGTAGGTTTTATGTTGAATCTGACGCTCTCGAAATTTGTAGATTCAAATTCACATGGTTGAATCTGGTTGAGGATTCCTGGAGTGCGCAATTAATTAATAGCATGAGCCGTATTTAATGCGGCCTTTACGCTACATTTTACTCTCTATGCGTCGAATCAGACTATCACTATAAACAGTAAACACACTGTATAAATAAACGAGTAAAAATAGTCAAGATGGACGGGTTTAATATGGATTCCATTCGGTCTTGAAAGCATTTTAAAATGTGTGAAATTCAAAGTGGATCAATCGTTTAAGCAGATTAAAGTTCCTGCGATTTTGCAAGAGTTTAAATGGTTTCGATAATCTGTAGAGCTTCTGATACAAGAAACGAATAAATTTTACGATTCAACGCGGTGCAACTCAAAAGCACATTTTTCGCATTTTTCTTCTAATTGGAGTAGAGGGATTACTGCTTAGCTGCTGGGTCTCAAATCCAAAAGCGGCTATTCTCTCACTAAACGGGCGTCACTTTACTAACTCCCGCAACATTTTTGGTAAAAACTGCATGTGACGCATAGCCTTCAAAAACTCCTATAATGAGGATTAAAAATTAGAATCGTGATGCCTCGCTTTATTTTATTTTTATTCTATGCTTATTTTTTGTTTACATCTTTAAGTGATGACGCGATCGAAAAGAGCTGTAAAGTATAGAATGCAACTTTATTGCATCACATGTCTCTGAAATGAAAGGATGAATAGTGAGGACACAGGAGTTTCATCAACATTTTTTCAATGAGCGTCTAATCAAACTTAAAGTATAGGTAATTCAAATCTAATCTATACAGATGTAAAATGCTACAAAAATAACGATTAAACCATTAAAAAAGTCTGAAAGTCACTTTTCGCAGAGGAAACTTATAGTTTATAGATCATATCGACCACCTGTGTGCAGCGTTGCCAGATTGGGGTGAAAAAGCCGTACGTTTTACATTGATTTAAATGGGGACGATACGGCTTTTTACCCTCGATCTGGCAACACTGCCTGTGTGTATGCACTATGTGCGAGTCTGTTTCACATCCAAAACAAAAGATCAGTAATTGGAATAAAGTGATGTCCTTCTCCCTTAAAATACAACGTATAGAATTTATTCTGTTATACTATCACGCTTTTCCTCCTGACTAAATCTGTAAGAGAGTCAATCTTCAAATTTTTTACTCTTTAAAATGTTGGCAATTTCGCACCGGTTTCGAGATAAACGGCCTGGAACGAAAACCCCATGTTAATTTCTATAACGGCAAACTGGACCCACGAAGTCCTCCAGTAACGCGATTCTGCAAAGCAAATACTCGTCTTGATCAATCCGGAGAGCTTTGTTTTTGCCTATACCATTACGCGAAGGCGCTTAAAGATGCATTATTCTAAAAACGTTCACGATTCAACTATAGTCATTATACAATAAAATGAGTTCGTACTAAGCGCAGTAAAGTGAATGAAAATGAATATGTCCTGGAGTATGTTACCTCAAGGGTTTGTAATGAATGGGTCTGTTGCAAACTTTTGCTATACAACAATTAAGAGAGATCAATCTAATGTAAAATCGCCTGAAAAGTCCATTTGTGGCATCAGGAAGTCATAAAATACAATAATAAACTCACAAGAGGCGTTTAATGAAATTCAAGATGGCGGAGAAATATCGAGCAATTTGTATGCATGCACCACGAACATCCAAGGATGGCCAACCTCACAATACCGATCACAACCAATCACAACGTAAACAAACACATAACCTCTACCTCCAGTGAGGTTGTCAAAGTTGGCCATTCTTGGATGTTCGTGGTGCATGCATACAAATTGCTCGATATTTCTCCGCCATCTTGGATTTCATTAAACGCCTCTTGTGAGTTTATTATTGTATTTTATGACTTTCTGATGCCACCAATGGACTTTCCAGGCGATTTTACATTGGATTTGTCTCTCTCACTGAAAAAACAAAGTTTAGGTATACAACCACAGCAGATTTTTAAAATAGCTTCGCAAAGCAAAAGTTCTAGCTCTACCGTAGAAAGCTGCAGTTGTACCGAAACACTCCTTCGGTAGAGCAACAGCCTTTCTTATCGCTTTTGCTCTACTGAAGTAGTGTTTCGGTACAACCGCATCTTTCTCTGGTGCAGCTAGAACTTTTGCTTTCCGAAGCTATTTTAAAAAGCTGCTGCGGTTGTACCTAAACTTTGTTTTTTTCCGTGATCGTTGTAGTTGCAAAAGTTTAAAACAGACCCATTGGCCGATAAACAAGAAGAACTGTTAGGAGCAAAAGATCAGTCAGTTGGGGTGCTATTTACAGAGACTCTACAAGCAATTATAATATATATATATAAATATATAATATATATAATAATATATATAATATTCGCGGTGTTCGTTGTTCAATAATAACTCGCATGAAATTATCGTAAATAGGCTTTCATGTACATACATACATACGCTCCGTTGCTGTGTGAGCTGCTGAAATCATGTACCGATCAACGGTTAAGGAAGGGGGGGGGGCTGGGTTACCAACGATAAGCGATTCGGTCACCGCCCGTTCCGAAAGTTCAAAGTTCAAATCGTTGGTGCGAACTCCTGGTGTTTTTAAGTTTGCGATAAGCTCGTGACGCGCGCGTCGCACGCATATGCGTGTGTGTCCGGACGCACAGTGAGCGTGAGAGAAACTTCCAGGATGGGCGGTGGGCGATAGAGCATTAGGCGCAAGGGGGGGGGCATAGGGAGCGACGCCCACTGGATCGAAATATAGCTGTTGCGGGACATATAAAATTTCGGTGGTTTTTTGAGCGCCAGTTTGAAGGGTAGCCCAGACTACTTCCCTTCAAATTATATTAAGATATATTTAAAAAAAAAAAAAGATTACCGTCATCTCCGTCAAAAGCACACGGAAAAAAAACTACGGTGAAAATAACCATACGGATACCTGATTTTGGCACCTGCAAGATGTTATGGTAATGTTAACCAGAAGTATACTATGTTTTGACTAGGTACTAGGTGACGTTACCTGATTGCATACGTCGAATTTACTCAAAGTATCGGTAAATGTACCATACTTCTGGTCAAGTTTATCATAACATCTAGCAGGTGCCAAAATCAGGTATCCGTATGGTTATTTTCACTAATCTTTTTTTTCCGTGCAGGATGGTGGTTTTTATAATAAGAATCAATTCATCGACCCGACCGACATTTTATTAAAATAAGTAAAAAATTAGACTGGCAAAAAGAACCAGCCATTTTTTTTTCTTTTAAAGAAAATAAAAAAAAAGACTCACATAACGAGAGGCGTGCTATAAACGACTTTGCGACTTCTACGAAAGAAAAAAATATTGGCCGCTGCCAGCCTGATTAACCGAAGGAAGTCTCTAGAGGTCTCTCTGATTGGCGGTCGCAACAGACGTAATGTTTCGATCGGATGTTCCCCATTCTCCGATTCAAAAGAGCGTCTAATGGCGGGAGATTTAAATAATCAGGGGAAATTATTAAGACAGTTTAATTAGAATTAAGAGAATAATAGAGAATAAGACAAAATGCACAGTGGCAAGCCTAATCAATCACGTTACACTTTGAGTCTTATTTTAAGCGCTTCAATAAGTTAAGTGATTCACAAACTTATAAGTTATTTTGATGTTAATTGTTCATAATTTTGATTTTCATTGTGTAAATGTGGCAGTGGCGGCTCGTGCAATTTAGCAAACAAAGTTTTTCTCTCCATTTTGAATCTATGTAGAATAATCGAATGCTGGCGAAGCTTTGCTTCACAGCCGAAACGATATTTTTACATAGAATCAAACGGAGGAAAACCATTCTTGCCGAATTGCATAAGCCACCACTGAAATATGTCCTGAAATTCCATGTTCCGATCAGTGGCGTCGCGTGCAATTTGGCAACAATGTACTCTATCCATTTAAACTCATGTGAAAGATCGAATTCAGGGGGTGCTTAGTGCACAAGGAAAATTCGATATATTTAATGAGTTTAAATGGAGCAGTTGCATTGTTGCCACATGGCACGCGACGCCACTGGTTCCGATCCACTATGCGACGACGCGACGCCGCCGACGGCTGAACGCGCCGACGCGACGGGGCCATTGCTCGCTTTAAATGTCTGCGCATGCGCTGTGAGATCGTAAATTCCTGCTGGCTTATAGTATGAGAGTGTGTGTGAGTGTGTGAGTGTGTGTGCGTCTGATTGTTTTGCGAGTACAAAGGGCAATTCATCTTGGCTAGTTGCGAATGGATAGTTTTGATTTTAATCGGCGAATATTAATCAGTAATTAGCGTGAGTGCTGAGTCAGTCAATGCACTCCGCTGCACTCTCAGCTATGCAGCTATACCAGCTACTCTTTTAGCGGATGAGCGCATCAAGCGTTGAACGCGTCAAAGACCTGCAATATGGTAAGTATGGGTCAGTTGGACTACATCAGCAAATTCCACTTCTGACGCTTCGTTCTCAAACAAGGTAGATTAATACGCAGGTACACGGAAAAAAACTACGGTGAAAATAACCATACGGATACCTGATTTTGGCACCTGCTAGATGTCATGGTAATGTTAACCAGAAGTATACTATGTTTTGACTAGGTACTAGGTGATGTTACCTGATTGCATGTCGAATTTACTCAAAGTATCGGTAAATGTACCATACTTCTGGTCAAGTTTACCATAACATCTAGCAGGTGCCAAAATCAGGTATCCGTATGGCTATTTTCACTGATCTTTTTTTTCCGTGTAAATGCTTACAAATGCCATGATTGATAAATACGAGGATGTTGTGAGCCGACTTGCGTCATGATGAAACTGGCTGTGATTGGTCAATTTATGATGTCAATAAATGGGAAAAAATCCAAAACCACCAGCTCTTAAGAGAGTCCGATCCAAATAAACGTTATTTAATTATTATTTATTTATTTAGGTATTTATTATTTTTCTTTTTGGCGCTCGTGGATTTGCTGGAGAAATGCGAATTAGCGGATTTAGATGCACCGTATTAGCGGTTGTGGAATATCCGATGAGAGTCATGAAGAATTGAGCGAGGAGGGAGAGAGAGAGAGAGAGAGAGAGAGAGAGAGAGAGAGAGAGAGAGAGAGAGAGAGAGAGAGAGAGAGAGAGAGAGAGAGAGAGAGAGAGAGAGAGAGGAAGACAGAGGGAGAAGAAGAGAGAGAGGAAGAGAGAGAGAGAGAGAGATGCTGTATTACATTCTACATTCATTCTTTCTCATATAAAATCAATTATAAAAGATGAATCCACGGTTGCAACTATAAAGGCGTAGCACGGAAATCTGACATTGTTTTACTTTATTGACTTGAACTCATGCAAAAGGTCGAATTTGAGGATATTCACTGAGCACTTCAAGATTTCGATCATTTTCATAGGTTTGAATAAGTGTACACTGTACCTACTACCTACACCCTCCCAGGTGTGCTTTCTGACTGGGACTGTGCGGCTCCCGCCACTTATGATTATAGACAAAATGCACATTTGCCGGATTGCTCGCGACGTCACCGAAGTAAGAGTCTAGAATGGGATACAAGTATTTTATAGACATCTTTTAATGATCCAATTTTTCCAAATTCGTTACAAAGAACTTAAAGGAGGCTAAGAACCAAAAAGTCTCGAAATCCACTCATAAACCCACAAAAGGCGTTTAAAGGAAAGCCTAAGATGGCGGTTGGATGGGTGAATCATCTCTACAAGCATGATTGTACCACCGAGTGCCATAAAGATGACTGATAACGGCAAATTATAATGTTGGTTAGAATATAAGCAAACATCTTGCTTCATTATAGTATACTATTACATTTTGTGTCATTCTGTGTGTTTTTCCCGATAAAGTTCACTTTCTTGTTATTTGATCGTGATTTCTATGATGAATACATTACGTTCTGTGTCGATTTTTCCGTTTAAAATTAGGCGGAACAATCGATTCTTGAGGAGGTCGATAGATTTCTGGCGAATCGATTGTTTTCCATTCGTTTCAATGAGCAAACAGCGTTGCTAAATTGCACGCGAGCCGCCAGCACTGCGACGATGCGGCGATTGCATGTATCTCAGACCCTTGACGATTAGACGATTAATTCGACCAATTCACAAGTGTTAAAAACTTAAAAACATTTTTTACTAACGAGTAACTAAAAATATATACCTGGGGGAAAAAATAAGATTAAGTTAATAAGCCATCAAGATTGGATCGCAGAAAAAAAACCTGCGAATGAGCCTATAACGAGAAGAGAAACTCTTGGTTAACCCTTTACTACGAGATTTTTTTTTTTTCGTTCGAAAACATGATTTTTTTTTTATTTTGACTCGAAATAAAATGGGAAAATAGTGAAAAAATTCCTAGCATTAACTCTTGCGCCCAAGAGATCTGCAAAGAACTACATTTAACATGGGCCAGTATAGGGAGAAAATCAAGGTCAAACGGTTAAATATGTTTTCTAATGCTCAGATGGCGCCCAAAGTGGGGCCTTTCTTTTTCAAACTTCGGTGAAAAATCGAAACTTTTCCTCGATATGTGCCGGAGGGATGACGACGCGGAAAAAAATGATATTTTAACTTTAAGAGTTCAAAATGTAGGAAATATATTTTGTGCCTCAGGGGTGCCATGGCGCAGTTAAGGGTTAAGTTAAAATCCAACTATAATTATTTTTGTTATATTTTTGTTGTTAGATACCTTTTTAGCCTTAAATAATGCAATCGTCTTGTCTAGACCCAGTTTAAATAATGATTTATCCTTTTTTTATTCTCTCGGGAACTTAAAGCAAGTTGAATTATTTTTGCCCGAGACAATAGATAAAAGAGCTAGTTAAAGAATTGAAATTCAAGGAAACACACCCTGGTTTTTTTTTTTTTTTTTTTTTCCTCATTCGACGTGTTTTTTTTTTTTTTTTTTTTCTCGCGGAGTCGGCTGCGTATACTGGTCTTTATACTTTCCTCCTTCCTTTTTTAAAATAACCGCGTCCCTTGAAACTTTTGTCCGCATCGGAATGAGATTGCAAGCGTGAAGAATGCGAAAAATTGCACAATACGGCGACAGCGCCCCATGTTCCGTTGCCGACACGGGAATAAGATTAATTACGGCGGTTCACCTTTCAACTTTAACTTGTTAAATTGAAACAGTGCTCCTTGCGCCTCGACTTAAAGGACTGCAAATACGAACCGCAAAACAGCGATACCTGAATGCCTTTACCTTTACGCCTATCTCAGCCTGCGAAAGAAAGTGGACTGTTTTTTTCCCCCCTTTTTCTCAGTGTTCCGAGCTAGTTTGTGCAGACCCAGGATTGCGAATCACCGCGCATTGCGAGAGGTACATGACGTAATAGCAAACGTAAGGTCCTCGAGACCGACAGCCACTCCCTATCCTTCATTATCCTTCTCCTCCCGTCCTGCAAAAAGGGCTGCCGGTTGTTTAAAGAAAGGCTTTCACTTTACACAGCGGGAGAGTAGTTAGGGGTACAAAGAAGTTACTTCTTATAAAAAAAACTAATACTTTGATGAGATTAAAAAAAGGAAAAAGAAACGAGTGAGGGAAGAAAGAAAATGTGAACACGGAAAAAAAACTACGGTGAAAATAACCCTGCGGATACCTGATTTTGGCACCTGCTAGATGTTATGGTAATGTTAACCAGAAGTATACTATGTTTTGACCAGGTACTAGGTGATGTTACCTGATTGCATGTCGAATTTACTCAGAGTATCGGTAAATGTACCATACTTCTGGTCAAGTTTACCATAACATCTAGCAGGTGCCAAAATGAGGTATCCGTATGGTTATTTTCACTAATCTTTTTTTCCGTGAAATGACCAGAAATTACCAAACACAGAAAATAGACTGTTTTAGTAATGCTTTACGCATTATTCATATAGATCGTATTGAATGCCATCCTGCGGGCCGATCATTTACTTCATCGTTAAATCGATCGTTATAACTGTCTACGAGTGATCCTATTGGTCGAGTATTGTAAAACTTAGCCGTTGCTATGGTAACCATCGTTATAGTGTCCGTTTTTTATAGGTTACTCATGAGTATCCTTTATAAAACGAGACTCTTAACGATGGTTATCATAGCAACAGCCACGTTTTACAATACTCGACCAATAGGATCACTCGTAGATAGTTATAACGATCGATTTAACGATGAAGTAAATGATCGGCCCGCAGATAGTGGCAGCTCGGGAAATGCGATGTATCGATGTCCTCTCCATTTAAAACTATAGAAAAGTATCGATTTCTCGGGGGTTCAATTGCACCCCCTGACGATCGATACTTTTCTATAGTTTAAAATGGAGTAGACATCAATAAATCGCAATTCAGGAGCCGCCACTGTATCCAGAGACATCTGGTTCTAAACAAACCCCAATTCAATGTAATTTCCCCAAAATCGCAGTTTTGTTAATCCAAGAACACATTTGCAACATTTTTGCGATTATGTGTTCTTCGTCCTTCAAAACGTTAGATTTTGCCTGGTTCCTATACCACAACTTTCCAAATCAACAAGATATATTATACATATACAGATTGAGCGATTTATTTGGAGGTTAGAATCACCCGAATTTTCCCGACGATTTCGTAACAACGACGATAAGACATGGGTGATCCCAACCTCCAAATGCATCTTTTAATCTGAAATATCTTGCTGGTTTCGGCAATCGTGGAACCTGACATAAATTATTCATTTTTGAGGATGAAAAATTCATAACCGCAAAAAAGATCACATTAATTCCATAGTTTAATGACCAAAATTCCCGTTCAAAAATGCGTTTATGGAGAAACTGCATCGAACCAAAGTTTGTTTGGAATCAGAGGTCCGTCCCCGATTGGCAATCGATATGATACATCGCTGCACTAAAACAGTTTATTAAAAAGTTTATACAAAAGCATATAACATGAGGGCTGCTCAAAAAGTAAAAGAAAAAAAAAAACACTGCAGTCTCCGGGATTCTGTTTTAAGTGTTTCAACAGTAGAAACAAATATTTGTGGAAAAATGTTTTCGACAAAATATGTAAGCAAGGTCCCTTCCCTCCCCTTCCCATCCCTTTCATCCAAGGGTAAATAAGTCTCCCCTCTTCAAAATATCTATTCATAAATTCAGGGCTGCCGTTTTCCGTATAATCAATGGTATTTTTCAATTCACCGATGATTGCACCGGTTGAGAAAAGATTACAAAGTTCAGTTCATTGTATGACTGCAGGCACTGCACGAAAATACTCTGATCCGTAATCTTTTCTCAATCGGTTCAACCACCGTTTAGTTATTAAAACATACACAGGTTAATTAAAGTCATTGACGACTACACCGATTGATAAAAGAATTACAGATGCGAGTATTTTCGTGGATTACGTAGTCATGAACTAAACTGAGCCATGTAATCTTTTCTCAACCGGTGGAATCATCGGTGAATTGAAAAATGCGATTGATTATACGCAAAATGGCAGGTCTCGTTCATATACCTGCACAGAAAAAAAAGAAGAAGAAGAAGAAGAAGAAAAAAAAACAGGAATTAAAAACCACCTCAGAGTGGTTACACGCTGATTATTATTGGGAGCGCTCTGAACTGTATCAGTGTATCTCCAGGTAAAGGTAAAGCTCGCAGTTCGCGTATAAGAGAGCCTGAAAGAGGGAGCGAAAGAGCGCGAGAAGGAGAACGATAAAGAGAGCAGGAGAGAGAGAGAGAGAGAGAGAGAGAGAGAGAGAGAGAGAGAGAGAGAGAAATAAGAGAACTGGGCATGGGAATTGGATAGTGGGACAGAATCATTGTCTAAACTCTAGAGCAATCGATTTGAACTTGAATTTGGCAATAGCGTGCGATCCGATCGAAGGAACGAAATTGCAAGGTCGCCGGAACCTGTCCAATGGTCACCACCACCGCCCGGTGACTGGTGAGTCATGACTCTCGGGTCTCAAGCTCAACGTGCATCGTGCAACAACACTGACGTCGAGAAACCTTTCAAATAACAAACAAACAAAGATTGTGGGAGCGAAAAATGAAAAACCCCTCTTCCCCCTCACTCCCACAATCTCCCCCCCCCGTTCTTCAGTCCCCGCAGTGTCCCCCACCCCCGACCACTTACCAAAAGCCACGATTAAATCTGATCCCTCTCCCGCTGAAGCCTGCGTTCTTATTATTTCAATTCGATTTGACTCGCAACTCGGCTCGATCTCTCACTGTCCTTAAATCGAAGCCGTCCTTTAAGTAAGTGGTACAACTAGCGGACGGCGGAGGCGCGGCGCACAGTGACCGGACATGGATTTTTCCGGACATGCACGGAAAAAAAAAGCTGTAGGGAATACCCTACGAACACTTTCTCACAGGAGACCCCCAGACGGAAGATCGCTAGACCCCCCTTTAATATTCTGGGGGAGACCCCCAGACCCCCTTTAATTTCCTGGGGGAGATCCTCAGACCCCCTTCAATATTCTGGGGGAGACCCTTAGACCCTCCTTCAATATTCTGAAGGAGACTCCCAGACCCCCCTTTAATATTCTGGGGAAGACCCCCTTCAATATTCTGAAGGAGACCCCCAGATCCCCCTTTAGTATCCTGGGAGAGACCCCCAGACCCCTCTTTGACAATCTGGGGGAGACTCCCGGACCCCCCTTTGATATTTTTATCCAGATCCAAAGATCCAATTTTGAAATATTTACTTTTTTCTGTTTTCCCACTGATTTTAATGAAAACTATTTTTCATCCAACCCTAAATTTACAAATTAAAATCTCAAACCAATAAGTAAATTCCCTCTGGGGAATGTTAAAATCAACAGTTAAAATATCTGCGCCATCACAATACTTTCTCAATTTGTCTAACTTCGTTAGCAATGAGAAAGCAAAAATACTGATAAAATCTACCATCTTGGAGTCAGCTATCAAGTAGATGGTAAATGCAACGTACCTTATGGTAAATTAAGTGTGTTTGTTGGTACATTTTACCATAATTTAGTGAAATTTACCGTACTTGATAACTGACTCCAAAATCAACTATGCATGCAGATACGGTAAATTCTACCAGTTATTTTTTTCCGTGTGAAAAGTCTTTGGTTTGGCCATTTCAAGCCGTCAAATCCAAAACTTTACTGGTCTTTGTAGGTATCATTTTATTGAGTATTGTATCATTTTAATGAGTATAATATCTTACTCTTGATTTTGGTTCACAATAAGATGTCCAAAACATGGCATTTTTTGGTCCTTTGTGCGTTGATGCGGCGGCTGCGATGGTATATAAATCTAAATAGATTCCAATTCAATTGTCACTTTTATTCATTGTTGCCAGATTTAGTGAAGAATATACAAATACCCTGTAAGACTTAATGTAAAATGTTTTTCGTTTTGACAGATACGAAAGCACTGATTTTATTCATCATTCCTCTTCCCCCGATATTCCATCATCAACGCAAACGGAGTTTTGAAATGAGCTTTTTTTTCATACTTATTGGACTTAATAGTGGGTTCATTTTAAAAACGATTGTTGAATCCTCTGTAGGTACTTACAGAATACAGATTAATGTTGGAACGCTAAACATCAAACGATAAGACGCAACGGCAACTCACCAGTGGTGAAGCGTGCAATTCGGCATCGTTTTATTTCCCACCTTTAAACACATTAGAAAGGTCGAAACGTCTAGTCATCGCCGATGACCGAAGCATTCGATTTTTTCCGTAAGTTTAAATGTAGGAAGTACATCATTGCCAAATTTCACGCCTCGCTACTGCAACGCACAATTGAAGCAAATTGAGGCAGAGACGGTTTGTGAATTTTTGTTTTGATTGATTGCTATTGTTTCTTTCGTCTTTGAACCACACAGAAAAATTTAAATTGAAGGGGGGGAAATGCTAGAAACCGAAAATACATTTATATTGCAACAATCTTATTTCATTTAATGCTAATTTACCAAAAAATATTGCTGATTCAGCAATATTTTTTACTTTACAACAATTTTTTCAATAAACTGGCATACAATTTTCCTACATTAGTAATATTATTTGGCAATGTTAGCAATATTTGTTGCAACATTAACATTATTTTTTTTCTTTTTTGTAGATTAGCATTTTATAACTTGCGATTTTTGGAATGTGAAGTGTATTCCCGTTTTTTTCTCTTTTCTTTCTTTTTTTTCTTCTTTTTTTGCAATTTTTACATAATATTTCTTTTGTTTTATATCGAAATGAGCTAAAGTGTTTTCCAATTTGAGGCAGATAAGGACTTCTGGGCCATATTGTAAAGTGTGTGCACAGTGTTGCCATTTTTCGGATATAGTTATCCGATTTTTCCATTTGACTGAAAATGTATAATTTGGTAATTTACAGTAAAATCTGGCAACATTGACTATATATAACAACCCTTGGTACTTTATTTTCAAGCTGCATTTTAGATCGTGCGGAATTCAGAGTTTGGAATCAGTTTCATCCGAGGAAGCTCACGACGTTGAAATACTAGAACTTATTTACATAAGTGGTTTCAAATATTGTGAGTGAAAGGATTTACAGTCAATTAGACGCCAGCGGAATTAGACTGTGAGATAACGCAGTTAAGGTATGCGCACGCATGCATATTGCGTTGCGTGTGCACCAAAATTTGCTTAGAGAGAGCCGAAACATTCCGATTTTTAGGATTCGACAGGATTGGGGTTCGCTTTGATGGGATCCGATATGCCACGATGAGCTCGTTGTTGCCAGTGTATCCGTTTTTCCAAATTTTTCGGTTTTTCAGAATTGAGGTTAAAATGGGGCTACTGCACACTTTTGCTATAAGAGCTTTAATAGTCGATTATGGCGTAAAAACCTCAAAAAATAACGATGGCGGCACTAAAAACTTCCAAATTCCACTCCTAAACTCAATAAACGCAGTTATTTGCGGGAGCGTAATGGTGGCCGAAGGCACTAACAATGGGAGATTCCCATCTAACAATTCTGAAACTCCATCAAGAAGTGACCAATAAAAGACTACTTTCATTTGACACCGGTGTCACTTGGTGTTGCGGTACCATTCAT
The DNA here is from genome assembly GCA_011764245.1 of Trialeurodes vaporariorum. NCBI lineage: Eukaryota > Metazoa > Arthropoda > Insecta > Hemiptera > Aleyrodidae > Trialeurodes > Trialeurodes vaporariorum. Next base: position 75,833,444 of record VMOF01000388.1, read on the forward strand.
CGGATGTGGATCATCACTCTGATGACTAATTACTCTGTGAATCATTCTTGTCAGCATAGAAAAGAGTAACGAAATTAAGATAGGAATCTCCCATTGTTAGTGCCTTCGGCCACCATTACGCTCGCGCAAATAACTGCATTTATTGAGTTCAGGAGTGGATTTTGGAAGTTTTTAGTGCCGCCATCGTTATTTTTTGAGGTTTTTACGCCATAATCGACTATTAAATCGCTTATAGCAAAAGTGTGCATAGGCCCCATTCGTGTGTTTCACATTGATTCTTATATTTAAAAAAAAAAAAAACAAAAAAAAAACAAAAAATTACAAACTAAATGGCCAAAAAAAAACATCATAGACAAAATACGGATTAAAATGGGAACTAGGCCAACAATAAATAAGAACTTCCGAGACGTTTCAGTGCACTCACAGTACCATTATCAATCGGAAAAATAAAATACAAAAAAACAAATACTCAGAACGAGGAGCACACTCCACAAAGATGGAAGAGGGACTGATTAACAAAATACCGCGACATCGGTTACATAAACAAAACAGACCAACAAAACGCAGACAGAGCCTCAATCAGTAGTTAACGTTTGGAAAAACTGGAGATATGCAACACTCAACTTTTCCACGTCTACCCGGTAGTTGCATATGGAGTCTCTGTTTTTCAGAATGTGAATCATTTCTAACACAGCTCTAGCATTGTAATTTTACAAGTTGTAATTGTAATTCTACATTTTGTGCACCGAAACGTCTCGGAAGTTCTTATTTATTGTTGGCCTGGTTCCCATTTTAATCCGTATTTTGTCTATTGATTCTTATGGCAAAAATACAGCATAAATAAAGCCGTACGCGTACGTCTGGCAACACTATATAGATTATGCTGTTTTTTTTTTGCTGTATTGGTCAGTTGCATTGACAACGCAGTCACTATGGCGGATCCAGGAATCAATCTTTCTCTCTCTTCTTCCATTTGAACGTGTATGTTAGAAAGAGACAAATTAGAGGCTGTCACGTGATTTTCGCCCACTCCTCTTTCCATTCTTGACTCATACATTCTAATGGGAGCAGAGAGAGAAGGACCCACTGATTGTGAGAGAGATACCGGAGGAGGGAAACACGAGGGCACTTGCCCAGCCTTCACTACTCTCCCTCCCCCAACAAGCCCCAAGAATTTCATTTAACCCTTTCAGTACCCAGTTAATCAGGTAACTCAACGTACTCTAATTCAAATCGAGAGAGTAGATACATATTTCAACTAGGTGGTACTTTTTTTTGCCCACAGAATTAATTGAAGGCGCTCAACAAAACATCCTTTCAAAATGTTCAGATTACAACGGCTCATTCATTTTATAAGAAGGGCTTGTTGTGCACTTTTGCTATAAGCGATTTAACAGTCAAGTATGGTGTAAAAACCTCCAAAAGTAACGATGGTAGCACTAAAAACTTCCGAAATCCACTCCTAAACTCAATAATCGCTTTTATTTGAGCGAGTGTAATGGTGACGTACACGGAAAAAATAGTTGGACAGACTTCCCATCATAATGACTGATTTTGGCACCTGCGAAAAATATGGTAAATTATACCAGATATTGGGTTGAATGAACTAGACACTATATAAATTAAACTTAAATTCAGGCATACCTAACCCAATACCTGGTATATAGTTTACACTCTTTTTGGCAGGTGGTAAAATCAGATATCATGATGGTAAGTCTGGTCAACTGTTTTTTTCCGTGTAGGGCAGTAATAATATCAAACTGCGCTTTTCTGTTTTTCGGTTTTTCTGTGTAGATCAGCCACTGCGCAACCTGTCAAAAAATTCCACTTTTGGTGTGGGCTATTTTCAACGTGTAAAATGCCGGAAAGATTCGCGGTGTTTGTTTTGTTTTTCATGTATTTATTTTATTCATACAGTGGTAGTTATATACTTACAGTCTTTATTATGTATATTAGCCCTCCGTTTCTTGTAGGGTATGCGAATTCAGTTTGTTAATCGTGCAAAGTCTCGAAATCGTTTTATTACTTTGATGAATGTTCCAGTTCCCTCTTGCATCAGTAGCGGCCCGTGAGATTTGGCAACCATGCATTTTTCCCACTTAAACTTGGGTAAAAAATCGATTCAAGCGGAGGCTGGCAGCCTCCTCGAGTTTCGATTGTTTTCCATGTATTAAAATGGGATAAAAACACTGTTGCCAAATCGCACGAGCCGCCACTGTACTTGCATCCGATTAGAAATGAAATGCGCAGCGACAGTTTGCATTGACCTTGAGAGATGCGCACCGTAGAATGTCGATCCCAAAGATAAGATTCAAGAGTGCTTATTAAAATTAAAATATGCATTCCAGATTCCCCGATTTTAGGACATGGGCATATATAGACTCAATAATTGATTTTCCTTGAACTCTGAGTCTGATTGATGAGGCTTAGGTCACCATAGCGCAGTTTAGTATGTAAATTAGAACTATTTTTGAAGATGAATGCAAATCTCCGGTCAATTCTCGCATAATCGCTGTGCAAAGAACCCACGAATGTCTTCCGGGTTTAAGACAATCTCTCGAACATAACATGCCATACATATTATACAGTTGATAATGAAATCAATCCAGACTAGATTGATGACCTAAACCAAAATAATATTCCGCCATTGCATCGGAAAACAGAATTACAGTGAGTCCTTCTGTGCAATGAGGTCATCTTGCTCCTTTCCCTTTTAACTTATCATCGGCACTGCTATGTTGACATTGACAAGTATTCAGATCAGCAGTTGGATGTTTAATCAAGCTTCAGAGAAATACTGATTTTGTTTCAGTTTAGAGAACCAAATGTCAGTCAGAATCTCAACCATCATGGATTTATGCATATGATAGTATAGTAGCACAGCTGTGGAGGGGGTTGTTGGGAGGGGGGACATAACCTCCGTCGGCCCTCCTCCTATAGAGCCTCGAATGTTTGCATTAAAAAAAGTTTGATTTTGACGACCTTCCATTCTTGCCATCAAGGTCAAGTTGGGAAAATTTGTAGGCACTCCGGCAACGCCAGAAGTCAGCACCCTCCCCCCTCCAGAAACTAAACAATTCTTTAAATTTGGTCGATAAATAAAAGAATGTAAATTTCCACCAGGACACTTTCCCTTGAAAGTCATATACAGGGTGTAACAAACTATACACAGTAATTTTCAGGGCATGTTTTAGAGGTAAAAATGAGACTTTTTTCCCCCCAATAAACAGGGGTCCGAAATTGTAGTCTTATCGAGTTACAGTGTTGCAAAGTTTCCGAAAAACAAATTGAAAAATTGTCATAACTCCCTCGTGAATTTTTCTTAATGCTCGTAAATAAGTGCTCTGGAAAATTTTAGGCGACTTTGCCGATTTTGGCCGTGAAATGCTGTATGCAAAAATTGAGGGGGTTGGAAATTTTTCCTTGTTTTTTCTTTTTTTTGGCTAAATTATATGAAAACATGCTTTCGGATTCATTAAATCCAAAAACGATTAGCATTACTCAAAATTTCGTAAAAGAATATGCATTTTTTAACAATTTTTCTTTTTCGCAAACTATTTCCGAGAAAATCGTCCCTGAAGTTGGAGAAGTCGGCCAAGAATTGACAAAATCAAAGGAAATGCGATTATTGGCCGACCTCTGCAACTTCAGCCTTCAGGGACGATTTTCTTGACAATGGTTTGCGAAAAAGAAAAACTTGTTACGTACAAAAACGCCTTTTACGAACTTTAGAGTAATGCTAATCGTTTTTGGGTTTAATGAATCCGAAAGCATGTTTTCACATAATTTGGCCCAAAAAGTGAGAAAAATCAAGAAAAACCCCCAAAACTCCCCTCAAATTTTAGCATACAGCATTTTCACGGCCAAAATCGGCAAGAGCGCCTAAAGTTACATCAGAGCGCCTATTTACGAGCATTAAGAAAAATTCACGAGGGAGTGATGACAATTTTACAATTTGTTTTTCGGAAACTTTGCAACACTTTAATTCGGAAAGACTACAATTTGAGACCCATGTTTATAGGAAATAAAATTATTATTTTTACCTCTAAACATGCCCTGAAAATTACTGTATACAGTTCTGTTACACCCTGTATAGTACCTATTAAAAATCTGATGGGTTTTGTTTTCATAACCTGACAACACAGCTGATCAAACATAGGGAGGGCGATCACCGACCACCGATCACCGACCACCGATCACCGATCAATGATCAGGATGGATAAAAAATGCATCGGCTGACCTCGGCATTAATTAAAATCTCGCGCCGCGCTGTCGCATTGCGTCGAGTCGCGCTCATAAACGGATAACGCATAATGATAATAAATGGTCTTTTCTTCGCCCTCATTTGACGTTTCCTTCCTCTTGTCCTCCCCGACAATTCCTTCACAGCGACGCGACGGCGCGGTGCATAAAGGCCAATTATATGGCTCGCGAATATTCCGAGCATTTAATTATTGTATCGTTGACATTTAGAAGAAAATATGGCAAATCCAGGCGTAGAAAAATGTTTACCTGCACAGAGCAAAAGAATTATGCGGCTCTAAGTGAGCCATCCTACGGTCAATTTTTTACTGGACACAAACATATCTCTCGCTCCACTTAAAATGAGCAATCACGCTGTTGCGCAATAGACTGTTTTAGTAAAACCCATGTATCGTATCCATTGTGGCGTCTGGGGATCTGGGGCCCAAGAAATGTACGGTACAAACGGGCTTTAGGTCGTACCTAAAAATGGCGATTCTAACCTCACATTTCTTTAACGGCACATCGGAATGATGGGAGCGCTCCCAACTTTACGTTACTTGGGGTGGGTCTAGAGCCTCTCCAACCCACCCTAAGTGCTATTTTGAAGTTAGTTTTGTGTTTGCGCCATTTTTAAACGGTCCGATGCGGTCCGTTGGCTGGTGGCCGATGCTTGTTGAAGTACTTAGGGCGGACCGTAGTACCGTACATTTATAAGGCCCTCGGTCCACGGGTGCCAAAAAAACTTTCTAATACGATTCAATGCAATTTTTCGCCAAAAGTTCATTTTTGAACGGAAATTTGGCCTTTTAACCTAGAAATTTAATGTGGTTTTTCTAGCGAAAGTGATTTCTACCTTCCAATAATTTTTGAATAAAACAAGTTCGCCCTGAATTACACTGCCGGAAATCAACAACTAGTATAGATTCAGAATGTATTTTAGATTAAAATCATTTATCCATGCCTTTTACGTTCTTGTTGAGGGATTCGCACGAGCTCGCACAGAGTCGCGTAACCTGACAAAATGTAAATTTTTTAATTCATTCTGGCATTTTTCCTGTAGAACCATAATTTTTTTAAGTTTTTATTCGGAGGTAGAACTCAACATCGCAAAAAGTTTTACCAAAAAGCCTAAATTTCCATTCAAAAATGCGCGTATGGAAAAATTACATTGAATCAGCGTTTGTTTGGAGCCAAATGTATCTCTTATCGATATGAATGTCGATTTTCGTTTTATTCTAACAGTAAAAATGCGGAATATTGTCCAATTTCTCGATTTAACTGATTGTAAAATTTTAGAGTTTTCCACAAGGAAGCCTGGCAACACTTAAGCACGCGTGAAACGCATGAATTCTTTTCTGATTGGACGCGCAGCACGAATTACTTCAGGTGATGAGATATGTGGGAATAAGGAAAGAATTTTCATAGTAATACATTTGAGAGGAACTGTGCTTTATTGCGCATCGTGAAAGGTAGCCATTATTTCACTCGATAAATTTACGAAGAGAGAGAAAGAGAGAGAGAGAGAGAAAGAGAGAGAAGAGAAAAAGGAGATAGTGTTAAAAGAGCGAGAAAAAAAACCACGCTCATTTCATTAAATTGTCTCTTCCTTTATATACTTTTCCCAAATGGGGCTCTTGCAAACTTTTGCTACACGGGATTGAAGAGTTGATTCTTGCATAAAAACCTGTAAAAATGACGATGAGTACACTAAAAAATCACAAAATTCACTCTCAGAATCGAGCTTAATGGCGGTTCGACTGCAAGTATCCTGGGAGATTCCTATCTGAATTGAGACTTGTCTCTGTGTTTCCATAGAGAAAGTGACATGATAGACAAGAATCTCCCATATGATACCTGCGTCGAACCGCCATTACGATCTTGCCATTGAAGTACAAAAGTATGTAGGTTTATTACTGAATTTTAGACTTTCTCAGTGTGATTTTCGTGGTTTTCGCTGGTTTTTACATCAGAATGGACTATTCATTTGCTCACAGCAAAAGTTTGCATAAGAGCCCCATTGATGTCCGTAGTATACACGTGACTGTTTTCCCGTCTTCTTTCCTTGAATAGTAAACGTATTCGACTAGACCTATGAACTTATATGAAACGTCTAACGTCTTATTTTGAAAAAAATTATACGCAGCGGTCCTTCTCTATTTTATTTAGGTAAACAAATAGACTCCCTTGTGGTAAAAAAAAAAAACAAAACAAACAAAAAAATATGCAGCCCCATTTTTCTCGGAACGCAGTTTTGCGAGCGATGTGTAGTGTGAATTGCCTGCGTTGCAGTGGCGGCTGTAATACAACAATAACGAGTTACCTCCATTTACTGTAAAGTAAAATAATATATTATTCAAGGAGGCACTGTGCCTCATGTACCTATAGAACCGATCTTATTGCATAGGCTTGAATAGCTGAATAGGGTAATCGCCAGATTGTATGAACTTCAAACTGATGTTGCTCCTTCAGCAAGGGTCCTCATATATCATATCCTTAACTATTTATCGCAAGAATTATTTTTTTCTGAGGGCCGATTATTTACTTCATTGTGAAACCGATCGTTAAGACTGTGTATGAGTGATTCCATTGGTCGAATATTGTAAAACTTTGCCATTTCTATGGTAACCATCGTTATATTGTCCGTTTTTTAAAGGTTACTCATGAATAGCCTCTATAAAACGAGACTCTTAACGATGGTTACCATAGCAACAGCCAAGTTTTACAATTTTCGACCAATAGCATCACTCGTAGACAGTTTTAACGATCAATGTAACGATAAAGTAAATGATCAGCCCGCTGCGCTGGTGCAAATGAGCACCAGACTTATTATAGTTTCCTGGGGCTTCATTTTCTAAGAACTTTGATATGCGACTAAAAATTCATTAGTTATAGTACTTTCATTATGATCTGGAGGTATATAACATTATGCTCTAGAGCATGGGCGCACCCAGGATTTCTGTATGGGGGGGGGGCAAGTTTTCATTTCATATGGGGGGTATGGGGGTCATCCCCCGGAAAATTTTGAAAAGTTAGCCCTTCTTAGACGCAAAATCAGGCTACTTCTATTCAGAAACTATGTTGAATTAACTCTCGAGAAAAATGAGATTTTCCGAGACTATGCTGATATTACGGAAATATCTACATCATGCTGATAGAAAGACTAGACGGAGTCTTCAGGAAATCCAGATTTCAGAAGAAGATCGAGCGAAATTAACAATTAAGGACATTGCTGTCGGGAAAGATGTGTTCCTCCGAGGAAAAATATGTTTCATGACATTGATACTTTTTTTGAACTCATTTCCTTTCCCATCTCTTCTTTTCCTCTCCTCCTCTTTTCCTCTTCTCTCTTTCTCTTTTTCTCGTTTTTTCCTTTACTTTCCTCATTTTTTCCTTTCCTTTCCTCCTTTCTTTCTTTCCTTTTCTCCTTTTTTCCTTTCCTTTCCTCCTTTTTTCTTCCTAGGGGGGGGGGGGGGCCCTTTGGGCCCCCCTTGCCCCCCCCCCCCCCCCCCCCTGGGTGCGGAGGATTAACTTATACTATCCCATTGGAATCTATTTTCTATTTTCTTTTGACCGGTGTAATTGTCTGCTTTTGTTCCCAAAATTTTACCTGAGTACATCATACGTTCGAATGATAAAAGTATATATTCCCCGCACCACCTGTTTTGCCATGTATAGATAATTCAGGGACTTTAGCTCCGGTGGCGCGTGGCGGCCGGCGCTGGGCGAGGCGATTCCTGTCTCCTGTCCCTCAGCGGCAAAATACCTTTCGATATAGTAACGTCACTTGGTCATAACCGCGGTCATTGCGAACCGTACGTGGCATGGACCAGTGTCAAGACGATCATCAAACACCAATCGTTAAGTGCGCCGCGCGACAAATAGTGCGACTTTTTCTTCTTCCCTTTGCAATTCAATTGCGGTTCGGCGGCTAAATGTATATAGCTGCTATTGGTGGCGACGCGGCTCACATTGGGTCAAATTGTGGATTATCCGGACAAAATATATACATATATTCCTCATTTGTTAGCCGGCCTCGATGACTTGGTGGTGAGTACACCTGCTGACTTCCAAACCGACAGGTCCCAGGTTCGAATCCAGGGAGAGGCATCAGATTTTTCGCTGATCTTGAGTCCTGTCACACTGGAATTTGGAGGACTTCATTTTGGAGGACACATTGATTTAAACAGAATACCTCTGTGTGTCAATGGCTGTGGATTCTCTAATAATTGGAAACAGAGAATAAAACCAAAAACACTTGTTAAGGCCAAGGGAGGGGGGAGGGGAGGAGGGAGTGCTTTTTCTTCCCAGGACAATTTTTGTAAAGAAATTCAGGGCTGGATTAACCATTAGGCTGACTAGGCTGTAGCTTAGGGAGCAAAATTTTTAGGGAAACCAAATTTCGAAATTCTTTTAGAATTGAGGAGAGAAATAAAGTTTTACAAGGAAAAGGTCTCCAAAATAGGGTCGCAGAAAAAAAAAAAAAACTATCACTTATTTTTTAGAGACCCTCATTTCTGAACCCATTGACCGCCCCGCCAGGGGGCGCAAATAAGCATTTAGCCTATAGGGCGCTAGATAGGGTTAATCCGGCTCTGGAAGATAAAAGCTGAAATTTTAAAAAAACCAATTCAAAGCTTCGATGGTTCCATGTATTCGTCTATGAGGATATTCAGAAGCTTTGAAGCTTGGTTTTGAGTTGTGAAATTTCACCCCCCCCCTTCCGGTCGTCAGAATTTGTTAAATACCTTGGGTACGAAAAGTTAAAAAAAATTAAGTTTTGAAATTTTCTTGCTGACTTATGTTTTAAGCTCTCAAATGAACTATTTGACACGCACATTCAAGTTAACTCGCTGTTCACTGTTGGTGATTTTAACTACGAGGGGCGTCTCAAAAGTAAGTTCCGCGGTCGTATATCTCCAAAACTAATAACGAAAAATAAATTTCGTAAAAAACGTTTTGTTAGGCATACTCTCAGCTTTCCAACGAGCTAAAGAAATTGAAATTTGGTTAAACCGTTTCCGAGATATGTCGTTTTTACCGAGACTACCTCTGGTCGCCGCGTGCCCGCCTCCGGCCATTCGTAGGAAACTTCGAATTTCCTGCGCTCGGGAAAACGTGGGGAGGAGCGGGAGGTGAGGGGGATTTATTCCAAAAAGAAGATGATTATGTTTGGACGTTCTGACCTTATTTTTCGACGTATTCTCCTTTCAATGCACGACATTTAGCGTACCGTCGCAGCAATTTATTGATGCCATCTGCATACCACTGCTTGTCCTGATTCTGGAAGAACCAATGCACTGCCTGCTTCACTTCTTCGTCATTTGCAAATCGTTGCCCACCCAGATGAACTTTCAATTCCGTAAATAAGTGATAGTCACGTGGTGCAAGGTCTGGAGAATATGGGGGATGAGGGAAAATGTCCCAAGCAAATTGATCCAACAAATTTTGTGTGAATGACTGCACGCACTTCACAATCAGCCACGTTTTGCAACGGTAACTCCATAAAGACACGCACTAAACTGACTGATTTTCAGTGATGTGCTAATCATGGTTAAATCGAGAATTTATCTCAATAGAATCAGCATCAGGTGCGTAAGAAAACAGGAATTTCCCCTAGTATCCTTATCAAAGATACCAGGTTTGAAGACAATGCGAGATAAGCAGAGGATCTCGAGCGCTTGGCCTAAGTCCACTTCGCTATCACGAGGCGGGCACGCGGCGACCAGAGGTAGTCTCGGTAAAAACGACATATCTCGGAAACGGTTCAACCAAATTTCAATTTCTTTAGCTCGTTGGAAAGCTGAGAGTATGCCTAACAAAACGTTTTTCACGAAATTTATTTTCCGTTACTAGTTTTGGAGATATACGACCGCGGAACTTAGTTTTGAGACGCCCCTCGTATTATTCGTCAAATTGTATGTCCGGGAAATTCTATTTTTCGATTCACTGTTTGTCAGTGTACTATCGACGAATTAAAGATTGTCGCGAGATTTTCAAACATTTTCAGTCATGGATGTGAGTGTGGGACTGGTCTGCAACGGCTTTTTCGCCCCACCCTCACTGGCCTCTCACCTGCAAGGTGTGAGGAGTATGAAGAGTGGCCGAACCAGAGCCTTGAAGGCGAAACCTAGCTCATGAAAATCTCGTGACAATCTTAAATTCGTCGATAGTACTATGGTCTGAGATCGAAAAAAGTGCCCGAAAATTAGTAAAAAAGTAGTCATAAATAAATATAGTTTTTCGACCTTTTAAGCTTAATTTAACGCTTTCCAGTGTTATTTCTAGGTGAAAAATACTTGGTGCAGGTGCTTTCCGTGATTAAAATTGGTCCTGAAAGTTTAACCCTTTATGGGCCAAGCCCGAGTAAACTCGTTTTTCTTCACTAGTCTATTTCGCATTGGTTCAGTCTTCATTCCGCATATACGCGACTATGGATGAAAACATGTACAAGATAAACATGTCTTCGGGCGCCTTCGATTCGTCGTATAGGCAATTCGAACCCGCCTGAGTACGAACAGTTAACTACCTTCCCTTTATAAACGGAAGGGTGGCGTCCTTTTGAAATAACCTGGAACCAAATAAAATAATGTTAGGTCCCGAGCATTGAATTGCGTGCATCTTGCGTGCGGTTTTGACCAATCAGAGAGATTACGCACGGTCATGTGACCGTGCGTAAGATACGCTCAGGACCTAACATTATTTGGTCCCTGGCCCTTAGAGGGTTAAGATTAACCCTAGAAGAGGCGCGCTCTGTTTGGTAACACGAAGAGGCGCGTGGGCTTCAGGTGTAGCCCAGTTACTAAAATTGTTGTAACTTTTGCTTGAATGGCTCAAATTGCTTGTTTTCTTCACAAATGCAATCGCAGTAGTCTCATAATCAATATGTCTGAGCTTATACTCCAGGTTTTCCATCCGATCATAGTGTATTTTGTGAAAAACTCCAACAAGTCAATTCACTATTTTCTCATTTTTCTCTTTTTTAAATACACACGCAAATATTCTTGAACTCAGCCGATAGAACAAAAAAGTCCGTTTAACGAGTCTGCCAATAAAAGTGCACAAGTAGCCGAAGAGGGTTCTTTCAGAAAATGTCTCCTGAAGCTGAGGAAACTCTTGCCGGCGAAATTTGTTGAAAAATAACAGGCCAAAGTGACAAAATACAAGATGGTAACGCCAAGAGGCGCGTGGGCTACAGGTGTAGCCCGCGTGACTTTGAGGCCGCACAGATACCGTTAAAGTCAAGAAATCAGCCTAAAAATTGGCAAAATATGTGTCTTATAGCTTAACTTGAAGATACCATGAGCCTCAAAAGAATTTCTGAGCCGTGCAAAAAGTTACAAACTATAAAATAGGACTGGGCTACACCTGTAGCCCACGCGCCTCTTCTAGGGTTAAGGAATTGTTGAGAAATTGAGTTTCTAAATTTTGGCCATGTTTTGACGCGCCGAGACTATAGTGCGGTGACACGGTGTCGTTAGCGAGTCTGGATCTGAGTTGCACGATTGTACATAAAAAATAGAGCAATAAGTTGAATGAAAAAAGCTCGACGCCCATCGCCTACAGACCTACAGACGAACAAACGGCCTTGTGGAACAGGTGGATTCGATTCCAGCCCGAAACAGGAATGATTTGCGATTTGCTGTGCTCCAGCTCTCTTAATGCATCATGCGCTGTTGCAGTTTGCAAATCTGCCCGATGAACCGAAACTAAATCACTGCCGATTCTTCAGCCCAGCAAAAAGTGCGGAGCTCCAGAATTCAACTGAAAATTGAATATACGCGTCAGTAATGACTTGTGAACAATCGAATTTCATGTTTCTTCCATTTGAACTTATGCAAAAGTATCGATTTCTTGGTTAGTGAATGACACCGCATTTGCACCCCAATACCGTCTGAAGTTATACCAAGTTGCTCTGTTTGAGATTAAAAGGTTATTTTCGTCTTGGTACAAGTAAGCTTATGGCGGTTTATGGGTGAGGATGGGGAAGGGGCTACACTACGCTTCATATAAAATAGATGAACCTAAGCTCTTTAAGCTATACTTCTTAAGGAATATTTGTTAAGAGGTCTGGAATAACGGTCAAGTTGGACAAGCCAAAGGAGAGGGGACCACTTGTCTTTTGCGTTCATTTGCAACTAGGCAACACTGATTTTCTTTCATTTAAGTCTATGTAAATAATCGATATACTTGTGGATGACATTTTTTCCAGAGAAAGCGCTTATTTTACACAGGTTTAAACGGAGTAAAAAAAATTTATCACATTTTATGCTTCGCCTTTGTCTGCGATAAAGTAAACAAACCGAAGCAAATATAATATTCGTTATTATCAAATTACAAGAGAGAGAGTGGCTGTTGATAATTCAAGGCTCAAGGCGGATTGATGTGGACAGAAAACTGAACAACGTATTGGTTCGACACTTTAAATGTCAGCTAGTAACACTGTATGTAAAATTAATACAGGTCAAGGGGGCGCCAGAAGCCTCCTTTGTCTGCGAGCACCAAGTATACCACAGTGTCTACTGAACCTGACCAAAGTACAGGATAGGTAACCAGTGAAGTCTTTGTTTTTTTAATAAGCTGACATGGCTCCATTTCGATAGCCTGTTGGTGTGAAGTGAGTGGTTCTGCAGACATATGCGCTAACAAAACAAACATAGTTTAAAAATTTACTCACAAAAGTCTTGTCTTTGAAAATGTTGTCAGTTCGCCTCAATTTTAAACGCTGACATCAAATTTGATAGCCTTTATAACGAGTTTACATTAATTTCTCTTGAATCTAGCTCTCGCAGAATATAAACTCAAATTCATCAAAACACTTAGTTTTTTGGAAAAATCCACTTCTCAAGAGGAAAAGTGACTGGAAAATCGATTGGAAGGGCCTGAATAATCCACCTAACAACGTACGGTTGCAACTGCGCTCTTTCAATGAAGCTTTTGAGACCTTTTATTTTGTTCAACTGATGGTAGCGCACATGTCTGCAGAACGTAAAATCCGTTGGATGTTGGTAGTGTCGGCAATTTGAAGTGGGTCCTTCTTAAAAAAGAAAGAAAAAACGATACTGACCAGTTATCGATAGATCAACAACTTCAATTTTTTGGTATAATTTCTGAGGTGAACGGCCTCGATTGTCACGCGGACATTTCTAGAATACAGCAAAATTCAACTGAGATGTAGTCAGAATTTCAAGTCAAAATGGGAAGTAATATATAAGTGCAATGGTGCACGCAGGAATTAGTCTCTCTCGCTCTTTTCCCGTTTGAGTGTATGCACTAGAAAAGAAAAGAGATAGGGACTGAAGACACGTTCGAACCCCTGTTTCTCTCCTTTTCTTACACACGTGTTCTTATGGGGAAAGAGAGAGGAAGACGAATTCCTGTGTACGCTACTGTATAGCTACGTGTAAAAGTACGCATTGAATAAAGATCCATGAATTTGAAAGACAAGGATTTTTGGAGTAAGAAAGAAGCATTGTTTCTGACGAGAAAGAAGAAAACTTTTAAACCTATTTGTCCCCTTTCATACACCTTCAAAACTAAAATAGGCTTTCCTGACTGATAGCATTGGCGGATACAGGGGAGAGGGCGAAGGGGGCGATCTCCCCCCCCCGTTCGACTCAAAAGGGGGAAAAGAGGGGTAAGAAAGGGGAAAGAAACAGCGAAAAAGGAAAAAAGGGGTGGCCGGGGGCTAAAATCCAAAGTTCGCCCCCCCCCCGTTCGCGAGAGCTGAATCCGCCAATGACTGATAGCGTTCTCCTCCAGGACTCTTCGAATGCAAAATAGTATATGTTTATAAACTTCGCCTTCCCCAGACCCTCCCCTCATTTTACTTTTTACTGGTTTGGCATAACAAATTGAAAATTGGAGTATATTTATACCTTAGTGGGAACTACTTCAAATAACAACCCCAATTTGTGACACAGCGTTGCAAAGAAAGTAAAAAACGGAGCAATTTTGCGTGCGCCGCACCGGTCTGTGCCGCCTTTCGTTTTTGATGTGCCAAAGGTCAATGTTCAATTTACACCCATTTTCAAAATATTATTTCTCTTACTGAAAAATCCGGAATTTAAAACATTATAGAAGAGTCTGTGAAATATTTCGAAAATCAATTATATTTCTAGGAAAAAATCAGCTTATTCGACACAAATCTAGTCAAAATTTGCATTTATGGCTCCCAAACATATATTTATACCATTTCCAAAATTCCAGAAGACGACAGCTATTGAGTGATGAAATATCGATCAATTATATGACATAATAAACTATGAGAATTTTGGCGCGAACAGAATCTTTGGTATCGTTTTTCCTATTCGATTCATCGAATGTCGAGGTTCGATATCTCCAAAACGAAAAGCGATATCAACCTTCGATTCATAAATAAAAATGCAAATAAATAAATGAATTAATGAATACATAGATAAATGAACGAATCCAAGTGCGAAAAATAATATTTTGTCGAATCGCATATACATACGTTGTGAATCCCTTGACGTTGTTCAAAGATATTGAGTACCTATTGAGATGTGTAAAAATGAATTAAAATTGAGACGAAGGGCGGATCCAGCAATATATGGCAACCACGTAGTCTTCCCATTTGAACGTATGAGGAAGAATCGATTCTCGAGGGGGCCATGGCCCCTTGACTAATCGATTGTTTCTCACGCATTCAAATGGGAAGAATACACAGTTGCCAGATTGCTGGATCCGCCCATGATTGAGACGGAAACAATCGAGCGTGGAAGAATTAAGTGTGTTTATCTATTTATTTATTTATCTATCTATTTATCTTTTTACCAATCTATTTATTTATTTATTTATTTATTTATTTATTTATTTATTTATTTATTTATTAATTTACATAAACATCGTTCAAACAGAATGGTCAGTTTCAGCTTGAGCGCTTCGCAGCCCGTTGACATCGGGAGGAAAAGACAGACTTGCGTTATTATTGTTTCGACATTTGCACTGGTCATACGTGCACTTAGGGGGTCTATAAAAGGAACTTGGGAGGTAGTTCTTTGTGTGCTTTGGTCTGGTCACCGCTTTAGCTTGAGCCCGAAGAACTGAAGTGCTCGGGATTATGTAAAATAAATTTGCGTTACCTTATGGAATCAGGACGGCTGGACGACCGGGCCGGGCCACAGTCGAAGTCCCATGTCACCATGCCACGTGAGACCAAGTTTATGCCTATTCGAATGATAATTTATTGGTTTATATACTAGGATTTGGATCTGTTTTAAATGGAGAACTCGGGCTAATCCGTCATACTTCTATATGTTGTACGGAGATTGATTAAACGAAGCATTTTAATTTTTTCTAATTTTTCTTTTTTCTTTTTTCTGACTATCTAAACGCGAGTCTGTTGAAAACCTAAACTACAAACAAATGGAGACCAAAAAAAAAAACAAAACAAAACAAAAAAAAAAAAAAAAAACAAGATTAATCACAAGTCATATACTCATTTTCAGTGGCGAAGCGTGCTAGGTGTCAACCAAAGACATTATAGAAGAAGACTGGCCCCTAGCGGCGAGATTTGAAGCCGGTTACTGTCGCAGGCTGGGGCTTCCCCGCTCGGGGGTATGAACCAAATTAACATTGCGTCTTATGGAGCCGATACATAAAACTGTTTCAAAAGAATGTTAATTACTGTTAGTTTTCAAAAGTACGCTAATATGATATGCAGCTTATGCCAAAGTTGAGATTGACGAACTTAAACGAATGTTTCAGTCAATTTATCCGCTAGATATTTTCGATTGAAAGTACGGCAGAGAGGTTATGGGTGCTAAAGTAAACAATGACCGACCGATCGTTAACTTCGATTATTAAAGAACGGACGCTTTAAATTGATCCAAATTTTCGGTCCAAATTTTTTTAAATGTATGGTATACTACACTGTACAACATATGTGAGACTCGACACGGTTATTCGCAAGAATAATTGACTAATATAGGTTTGAAGAGCGAAGCTCCATAAGAGCTAATGTTAATTTGGTCCATACCCCCGCGCGGGGAAGTGCCCTGCCCATCGGCCCGACTCAAGACCGGCTTCACTTTTCCCCCGTGCAAAGAGATAGCAAGGGCCAGTCTTCTTCTATAATGTCTTTGGTGTCAACGTATAGTATTCTGTCAATTTGAACCCATACAAAAGGTCGAATTCAATAGTCATCGTCATCGCCGATTCCATAGAAACAGTTCGATGTCGATTTTTGTTAAGTTCTCCTTATACTACAACGCTCAATTCTCATCTATTAGTGGCGGCTCGTGCAATGCGGCAACAAACGTATTTTCTCAATTTAAACCTATGAAAAACAATCGATCTTCAGGAGGTGCAATTGCACCCCCCCAAGATATCGATATTTTTGCATAGGTTTAAATGACAAATAAGCATAGTTGCCAAATTGCACTAGCCGCCACTGTCATATATTTGTCTCGGTCGTTATACACAATGAAAACTTCTCCACTACAATGGCCAGAATTCTTATCGGAAGTTCCTGAAAAAAAAATAATGATAATTCTTGCAGTTTTCAGGAGAATTTAGCATGGTCTGTTATAGTAAGAAATTTGGCAATTTTGGCCAAATTCAAGCAATTATCATCACGTTATTCTGGTCTAAAGTGCTAAAATTTCTGGCCAAAAAACTCATTAAAAAGGCTACATTCTCTTGAAAACTGACGGAGCTTTTTTTCAAGAACTTCTTATTCAAACATCGGGCCATTTTTCAAACAGGAGAGCATTTTTCTCAATGTATATTGTATAAGTTGATAAAATGTGACATTAACCTCTTTGGTGCTGAGTTATGGAAAAGGAGTTTCACAAAGCTAAGCATTTTTACTAGTGAATCGAATGACTTTTTCTCTTATAATCTCATGTATAAGTCAAATTTTTGTTTTGAAATTACTTAAGAGTCTATGTCAACAAAATGTCCTTTTACATGGGATTATGGAGCAAAGGGGTTAACAAAAATAAAAAAACCGAGTGGTGTTCCACAAGCTCTGTGTTTGTATATACACAGAGTCATTAGTTTCAAAATAAAAGATTGAAGACAATCTTTTAAATAAAAAACTCGAGTCGATTAACGCCATTACGGTCAGTTTGTTTAGCTTCCGGGGCTGACAAGAGCTATAGTGCGGAGATCGACCCAACATACTCCAAATAAGACAAACCGCATGCGCGCATGCGGATTGCGCGTTCGTGCTGTGTTGCCAGATGTATAGCTCAGGACCTCATCGTCTACTCCCATAAGAATCAATGTAATTTTAACCTCAAATCTAGCAACACTGTGTTCGTCGCACGCAGAAAATCACATCACGTCTGGCGAGTCGCAAATTGCGACCCTCGTTGTCAAATAACACGAATGAAATCAACAGATTTTTAAACTCAACTTTGAACAATTACTTTTTTTTCTTCATGTTACATCTCTTTTTAAAGCTTCAACTTTACACATTTTCTGGATTTTTCTTTCCTTTCGGTAACCGATGCATGAAACGTTTTTTCACTTGTGGTTCAAGCATGCATGATCTTTAAAATTTAGGGCAAACTTTTGCCGCCATATAATGAAAGTAAAGAGTCTTGAGTTATTGCTATGGATTAACAGCCCCTGCCCCAGGTGCAAAAGATATGAAAACCCTTGAGGGCGATCGACTCCATTTGCCGAGCTGAATCGATAGAGAGGTCACAAGGGGGGTTTCGGCGACATCACCTCTTTGACCATGTAAACTGTGAAGAGTCATGAGTTGGTGTGGATGAAACGGCCTCAGGTGCAAAAGATATGAAAACCCTTGAGGGCGATCGACTCCATTTGCCGAGCTGAATCGATAGAGAGGTCACAAGGGGGGTTTCGCGACATCACCTGATCTTTGACCATGTAAACTGTGAAGAGTCATGAGTTGGTGTGGATGAAACGGCCTCAGGTGCAAAAGATATGAAAACCCTTGAGGGCGATCGACTCCATTTGCCGAGCTGAATCGATAGAGAGGTCACAAGGGAGGTTTCGGCGACATCACCTCTTTGACCATGTAAACTGTGAAGAGTCATGAGTTGGTGTGGATGAAACGGCCTCAGGTGCAAAAGATATGAAAACCCTTGAGGGCGATCGACTCCATTTGCCGAGCTGAATCGATAGAGAGGTCACAAGGGGGGTTTCGGCGACATCACCTCTTTGACCATGTAAACTGTGAAGAGTCATGAGTTGGTGTGGATGAAACGGCCTCAGGTGCAAAAGATATGAAAACCCTTGAGGGCGATCGACTCCATTTGCCGAGCTGAATCGATAGAGAGGTCACAAGGGGGGTTTCGCCGACATCACCTCTTTGACCCTCTTTGACCATGTAAACTGTGAAGAGTCATGAGTTGGTGTGGATGAAACGGCCTCAGGTGCAAAAGATATGAAAACCCTTGAGGGCGATCGACTCCATTTGCCGAGCTGAATCGATAGAGAGGTCACAAGGGGGGTTTCGGCGACATCACCTCTTTGACCATGTAAACTGTGAAGAGTCATGAGTTGGTGTGGATGAAACGGCCTCAGGTGCAAAAGATATGAAAACCCTTGAGGGCGATCGACTCCATTTGCCGAGCTGAATCGATAGAGAGGTCATAAGGGGGGTTTCGGCGACATCACCTCTTTGACCATGTAAACTGTAAAGAGTCATGAGTTGGTGTGGATGAAACGGCCTCAGGTGCAAAAGATATGAAAACCCTTGAGGGCGATCGACTCCATTTGCCGAGCTGAATCGATAGAGAGGTCACAAGGGGGGTTTCGCCGCACATCACCTCTTTGACCATGTAAACTGTGAAGAGTCATGAGTTGGTGTGGATGAAACGGCCTCAGGTGCAAAAGATATGAAAACCCTTGAGGGCGATCGACTCCATTTGCCGAGCTGAATCGATAGAGAGGTCACAAGGGAGGGTTTCGGCGACATCACCTTTTGACCATTTAAAAATTAAAATATGATTGGTGTGGATGAAACGGCCTCAGGTGCAAAAGATATGAAAACCCTTGAGGCGATCGACTCCATTTGCCGAGCTGATCGATAGAGAGGTCACAAGGGGTTTCGGCGACATCACCTCTTTGACCATGTAAACTGTGAAGAGTCATGAGTGTGTGGATGAAACGGCCTCAGGTTGCAACAATATGAAAACCCTTGAGGGCGGCGATCGACTCCATTTGCCGAGCTGAATCGATAGAGAGGTCACAAGGGGGTTTCGGCGACATCACCTCTTTGACCATGTAAACTGTGAAGAGTCATGAGTTGGTGTGGATGAAACGGCCTCAGGTGCAAAAAATATGAAACCCTTGAGGGCGATCGACTCCATTTGCCGAGCTGAATCGATAGAGAGGTCACAAGGGGGTTTCGCCGACATCACCTCTTTGACCATGTAAACTGTGAAGAGTAGAGTTGTGTGGATGAAACGGCCTCAGGTGCAAAAGATATGAAAACCCTTGAGGGCGATCGACTCCATTTGCCGAGCTGAATCGATAGAGAGGTCACAAGGGGGGTTTCGGCGACATCACCTCTTTGACCATGTAAACTGTGAAGAGTCATGAGTTGGTGTGGATGAAACGGCCTCAGGTGCAAAAGATATGAAAAACCCCTTGAGGGCGATCGACTCCATTTGCCGAGCTGAATCGATAGAGAGGTCACAAGGGGGGTTTCGGCGACATCACCTCTTTGACCATGTAAACTGTGAAGAGTCATGAGTTGGTGTGGATGAAACGGCCTCAGGTGCAAAAGATATGAAAACCCTTGAGGGCGATCGACTCCATTTGCCGAGCTGAATCGATAGAGAGGTCACAAGGGGGGTTTCGGCGGCATCACCTTTTCGACCATAAAATTATTATTATTAACAAAGGTGCAAAAAAGCAAAATAACTTAAAAATGTGTGATATACTTATTTCACTGTAGAGCGTTGATTGCTTTGAATGAGTCATAAAACCTGGTTTTAGCAACAAAAAAAAAAAAAAAAAAAAAACTTTTATAATTTTAAGAAAATAGACGCCAAGACCTCCTGGATTGCAGCAATAACTTAACAATGAATGAAACCAGTTTTAAGAAAATACGTTTTTTTAATTTTTCAAACCTTTCTCGCCAAGGTTTTGCCATAAGCAAGGCATGCAACCTATATATTAGATATGAAAATGAAAACAAGAAGCGTACCGTATATATACGGCACGCTTAAAAATATCCAAACAGACATAATTCCAAAGCAAAAAAAACGAATTTTTACGTCCGGTAAAACCATACTGTGACCTAGTGTGTGGTGGCGAGCCACGAGACCCGCCAACTCTGCGGTATGGATTGAGACCAAAATCTGCGATTCTTGTTTTTGGCTCAGTCAGTGATCGCGTTTATGTTCATAGGCTGATCGACGCCCCCCTCCCTCCCCCACCACTTGCCCCACTCATTTCACCGTCTCATTCACCTCTCTTGCTCTCCCTTCCACACGTGTACCCATGGGCGGATACAGCGATCTGGCAACTGTGTATTCTTCCCATTTCAATGCGTGAGAAACAATCGATTAATCAAGGGGCCATGGCCCCGTCGATAATCGATTCTTCCTCATACGTTCAAATGGGAAGAATACATGGTTGCCATATTGCTGGGTCCGCCCTTGCGTGTACCATACCTCGCGTCGCGTCGTTGGGCCGCGCGCCCAGTTGTCAGAAGTAATCGAAGCCATCACGTGATCACTGATTTAGTGACGAGCGGGAAATTCAAAATCCATATGAATCTGATTTACTTAGATCCTTGTTTCAAACGTGAAACCGACATCTGCGATTGATTGGTTTTGTATTTACCGCTTCTCGCAAAAACGGTCAATACTTGCTCACTATAACATTTTGTTCAACATATATGACAACAATGTTTACGCCTCTCTTTTTACGGCTACACTACGGTTATCGTTTGTCCTCCGTTCATTCATAATTTCCGCCGAGCGCAAGCGACGCGCCGCGCCGCCCAGTGGTTCGAAACACGGATTTACCCGGACATATAATTTTACGAATAAAAATCAAGATTATATGAACATCAAATGGCAAGAAAACTTAAACATGTGTGAAAATATGCATTTCAGAGCTTGAATTGAGTCAAACAACGTGGTTCTGTCAAGAAAATATGACATCTAAAATGTTTTTAAAGCATCAAGAAACCAAAATTTTTCTTGTCCAGAAAAATTGATGTTTCGATCCACCGTGCACCACTCCGCTCCGCTCGGTTTCATTTCATTCAGTAAGATTATTCAAATTAGTTCAAATCTCGCTTTCCGGACGAAGCTTGGTTGACTCGCGAATAAGTTGCCAAATTAGAAGAACGAGACGTAAAATTACTAATCTTTATACGGCAAAAGGAAGAAATGTCCTTAAAGAATCTGTCCAATATGCTAGTGTCCAGTACTTTAATGTATATGTCTAATACAGAAATGTCCTGGAAAAAAGTGTCTTGGTGCCAAAATGTCCGATATCATTCATGTCCAAAGACACGCAAAAAGTCCGGAACTTGATATGTCTAATAGCAATGAAGTCCACAGGCCAATATGTCTAAACAGTAAAACTGAGTTGTTCATAAAAATGTCCACTTCCTGCGGATGTATCGATTGCCGTGCGAATTGAAAAAAATCAATTGTTAAAGCAGAATTTCAAAATTTGTTGATTTAACAAAAATTGAAAAAATTGAAAGTGGCTAAATCAACTAATGTGTTTTGTTAAGTTAACAATTTATTTGTAGAGTTTACAAAAATAGTCGTTAAATCAACAACATAGTTGTGTCTTTTAACAAAAAAGACAAAATCAATTTAGCAATGTTAAATAGTTAAAAGAGTAAGCAACGTAACCCAATTAGTTGCTCTAACAATTCAGCTTGTTAAATCAGCAAAACAAAGTGCTGATTTTACTTACTGATTTGTTATTTCAACATAAAAATTGTTACTTTTACAAATTGGCAAAGTGAGTTAAGTTAACGAAATAA
The DNA here is from genome assembly GCA_011764245.1 of Trialeurodes vaporariorum. Lineage (NCBI taxonomy): Eukaryota > Metazoa > Arthropoda > Insecta > Hemiptera > Aleyrodidae > Trialeurodes > Trialeurodes vaporariorum. Next base: position 75,855,645 of record VMOF01000388.1, read on the forward strand.
ATTGCTGATCAAGCATTGTTAATTTAACAAAATTTTAGGTTAATTTAGCAAATAATTATGGAACTCCATTTTTTTCAGTGTGGTTCCAACCGAAGGCATGTTCGATCTATACATTTTCCGATTTTTTTATGGATCTATATTACTAGGCACCAATCTGCTAAACCAGGTAAAATAAATTTTAAGTTGACATTAAAAGTCATAGTAGATAGTTACTCAAAGATTACGGATCGTCCTCTATATCTGCATCATTCCATGCCATCTCTCTGTAAGAGGCATGATCTCTCCGAGCCAATTATCGAAAAGGCCCCGTGGTGGGCTTATTAAAGAAAAAAAGGAAGAAAGAAAAATATATAGAATCATTAGTTTATATTGCAACCATGATCTCATCTGGAGGACAGGTAAGGGAGGGGGTGGGGGGTTGGAACTCAGAAGCGATGCGCAAGAGGAAAATAAATTCGCAGCAGAATCACTCTTTAGAAACATAGATTTGAAAAAAAAAAAAAAAAAAAAAAAAAAAAAAATGATCGGGTTGTTTCAATGAATTAATTGGCTTGAGGAGACCAAACAGAAAATAAGAGAAAAGAAGAAAAAAGAAGAAAAAATAAGAGAAAAGAAGAGAAAAGAAAGAAAAAGAAGAGAAAAGGAAGAAAAAGAAGAGAAAAAGGAGGGGAAAAGAGGAGAGTAGAGAGAAAGAAAAAAATATGTATAAAAAAGTGCCCCAGCGAGCAGTATTGGCAGGTAGATGAATATGTCATGTTGTAGATGTCTGCATTACCATTTAACCGGAAAGGTTTACAATCATGGACGGATACATGGAATTTCTCTTTCTCTCTCTCCGGCCGTTTGAACGCGTGTGTTAGAAAAGGATAACAGAAACAGCCATCACGTGACTTTAGCCCCTATCCCCGTCCTTCTCTGACACACGTATTTAAATTAGCGATAGAGAGAGACAGACCAATTCCTGAATCCGCCCATGTATACAACGATAATCACTTCGATCGATCGGTGGATATCTTTGAAGATCTCGGTATAATGTTGTGTGGGCTGCGTATCCTAAGGAGCTAATTTCATTCTACGTCAGTTATATTCATGACATGCCGCGCTCTGCATTTAAGATAAAAAATGAATTCAACAAACTCATTAGTTCGTTACGTCATGTGGCATACAAATATCTGGCTCGTTGTATATCTTGTACATACGTACCTACATGATTTGATTCGCTTCGGCACGAACTTATTCTGATAGGTGCCCATAAATTTGATGATATTTTTTCCAAAACCCCGGAACTCCAAAAGACGACTTACTTAATTCAAACGATTCCGCATTTGTCGTGAATGAAAGCACACTCTTTTACACACGTAATCAATAAACGAATTTCTACATGCGAATAGCAGAGTAAAAGTTTTATTGCAACTGTTTCATGAGATGTTAAAGATTTCACAATATGATTGACAAAATTGTTTTTTTTTTTTTTAAAAAATACCACGCAGTTTAAAGTTCTGAATTCACTCCTCAAAGAGCGAATATTTGCAACGTCACTATTGGAAACTTTTGCTACAAGTGATTTCACGTTTGATTCAGATGTAAAAACCAGCAAAAATAATGTAGCGCTATAAACTTACGAAATACTTTCCTTAACTCATGAAATATTTTAAAACGCGCGATAGTATTGGTGGTGTGGGGCACTAATGATGGGAGATGCCCATCTAATAATTCTATCAATCCATGAGGATTCGTAAAGTTTTGTTTTGTGCTACCACCGTCATTATTGCAGGTTTTTACCTACATCTGAATCTACATTTAAATCGCTAATAGCAAAAGTTTGCAACAGCTTCATCATGGCTGACCAGTGACCACTTTAGCTCAAAAGTTGAGTTTGCCGTCATTTGGCCACCAGTTTAGTCTGAAATCGAGTAAAATTGTAGTGAATCGCAGTGAAAGAAAAGACATAAAAAATCATCTTTGTTCGACCCATCACACTCAAGTCAAAACTTTCTAGTGATCTACCTAAGTTTAAAGTAAAGTTACATGTTTCCTGTGATTCAAATTGGTCTTGAAAGTTTATAAATGAGAAATTGCTGAGATCCTTTCTAATTTGTTTGCCTCTCTTTGCAGTGGTGTAGCCAGGAATTTTTTTAGGGAGGGGTCGGAGGTCCGAAAATTGTCAGGAGGGCCCGGGGGTCCAAATATACTATTTTGGTAAACATTTTCTGAAAATGCAAAAAATTACCTTTTTTTAGGGAAACTTTTGGTGTCAAGGGGGGGGGGGGTCCAGACCCCCTGGACCCCCTTTTGGCTACGCCACTGACTCTTTGACGATATCAGACCATAGTGGAATAGTCAAACCGCACCCCCTCCCTTTCTTTTGAACTTTAAAAAAAAAAATCAACTGAGATTGAATTTACACGTACAAAGAATATTTGTTTGTCTCTCAAAACTTAAACAGAAATGACTGAACGAGTTAAATGGAAGACCATCCATCCGCGTTCTTCAAATGCTCACGATCCGCCACGCACTACAATTCTCAGACACGACCGCGATGAAAATATCCGCGACAAAACCTGACGTTTAATCGGCCCCCTTATCTCCATGTCCTCCGCATCCATAGGCAACAACGTGCGATGAAATTAGCATTTCACTTTTTCTTGCACTTGCAAGCATAGCCGTGGTCAGGACCTTGTCTCCCTCTCTCCTCTCTCTCTCTCTCTCTCTCTCTCCCCCTCTCTCTCCATCCCTCCCTCTATCTCTCTCTCACTCTTTCCCTCTCTCTCTCTTTCTCTCTCTCCCCCCTCTCCCTCTCTCTCTTTCTCTCTCTCCCCCCTCTCTTTGCCAGTTTGACTGCATGTGTTAGAAAAGAATGGAGAGAGAGGCTTGTCGCATGATTTCAGCCTCTGTCTCTGTCCTTTTAACACAACGAGTCAAATGGGCAGACAGAAAGAGAGAGAGGGAGAGATGGAGAGAGAGAGAGAGAAAGAGAGAGGGGAGAGAGAGGGGAGCGAGAGAGGGAGAGAGAGAGGGGGGAGAGATAGAGAGCGAGAGAGAGAGAGAGAGGGAGAGAGAGAGAGAGAGAGAGAGAGAGAGAGAGAGAGAGAGAGAGAAGGTCCTGGCTACAGCTATAGGTATGTGCTTGCAATTCTATGCATGGCTATCTCATGGCAAGACGCGACGACGCCGTCGACGGAGGCGCTCCTTAGCGCGGGTGCAATGAAATGTAAGCACCGAGGCGATGCAAAACGGAACTGGAAGAGTTTGCAGGTGCCGAGCGAGGCCCGAGAGGCTGCGGATTTCAGAGCAGATAGAGAGGAAGAGGAGCTCATATAGTCGATTTCGAAGGAGCTGATCAATGGTGATTAGACGCGGCTGATTATAACTTATAAGCAATTGCGCTTGGTGACTGGTGAGTATTTTTAAAGTGCACCGATGGCGACCCTGATGGCGGCGATGTCGCACATTGGAGCGTGTGAGCCAATAGGACTGGCTAGAGCTGGATAAGACATTGCATCTTTAAATGCGTATATCTTTGTAAATATGCAACGTAGAAGCTTGAAAGTGGTTTCCAAAGAGTAAAAAAGAGTCGCAATTGAATGGAAGGCCTGCATGGTCAATGCAGATAAAGGGTTCGGAAACGCGGGCTGGCCTCTGATTGGGTGTAAACCTGGTGCAAAACTGTTTTAGGCCTTATGGAAATTAACACGGCGGGGTTTTTGCTCCGGGACGTTTATCTCGAAACATGTGCAAAATTGCCTGTTAACAATTTATACGAGTCGATTTAGCAGAATTTTCCGAACAAATTGATAGGTCATAAGTGCCACTTTATTGCCGATTCGAAAATACTGTTTCAGTTGAAAAGTATACGCACAATATAGTGTGTTTACATGCTTGGCGAGTAACTCACTATTAAGTGTACTTTTCAAATGAGACAGTCTTATCGAATTTGCAATATACTGGTACTTGTAACCTATCAATTTGTTCGGAAAATTCTGATAAATCAACTCGTATTAATTGTTTAGAGGCAATTTTGCACAGGGTTCAAGATGAACGTCCAGGAACAAAACCCCAGTGTTAATTTCCATAAGGCCAAAAACAGGTTTGCACCAGGGTTACCCTCCATTTCCAGCCAATCAGAAGCCGACTTTTATCAGAATTGACCACGCTGGCTCTCAATGCAATTGCGACTCTTGTTTACTCTTTGGTGGTTTCATTGGTTTCCTTGTAAAATTTCCTAATAGGATCACCTTTTACAGTTTGTTTTTCGACTGTAGAAAAATTCAAATGAGTATTTTCAGTAATTTATTGCATGTCCGACTTCTCCCATTGACTCGCTCCACTGTGTGGCGGTGCAGTGCGGCGCAGGTCTTCATTGCTTCGCTCTTTGCATCGATGGCGAGTGATCAAGACTGACGGAGCACGGTGGATCAAAATTTGGAATTTTCTGGACATCATCTCTCATGAACTAAAATCAAAATTAAATGCACATGGAAGATTTCACGGCTACAGCCTTTGCGGTGCGATGGCAAAAAATGTCATAGAAATAGATCAGTCGCTCACTTTTGCTACAGAGGTCGTTTGATTCGATTTAGATGTAACCTCCAAAAATAACGTTGGTTGCACTCGAGTCCCTGTATATACGAGGGTCGTGTCAAAAGTAAGTATCATGTTTTTTTTTAAAAAAAATCTATTAATGCTGAAATAAGTCGGTAAAAATGTTTCAATGCGCAAAATCCTCAGCTTTTCAATGGTTTTTTTGGATTTTTGATATCTTCAAAATTAAAAAAATGGCGGCGGTTTTTCTGAGACAACCTACCGTTGTCGCGTGCCCAAAATGTTACGCTACTGTAATGTTACGATAACGCGCGCCCTTACACTGCCGGAACCACGCAATCATTGTTACAGACATTTAAATGGGAGATTCCCCCCCCCCCCCTATACTCCGGACCTCGCACCTAGTGACTTTCATCTTTTCCCTCGTCTAAAGCTTGACCTCGGTGGTAAAAGTTTCGCGAGTAATGCGGAAGTGGTAAACGCGGTCGACACTTGGATTAAAAATCAAGAAAATTAATTTTTCTCCACAGGAATAAGAAAGTTGGTGCCGCGCTACCAAAAGTGTCTTAAAAGAGGTGGAGACTACGTCGAAAAATAAGGTTAGACGCTTTTTAAGTAGAATTTTTTATTATGTTTATGTTATTTTTGCTCTCTTCAACACAATCCATTTTTCTTGTCTGAATAACGATTTATCCGAGTGCGTAAAATTTTGGGCACGCGACAACGGTAGGTTGTCTCAAAAAAACCGCCGCCACTTTTTTAATTTTAAAGATATCAAAAATCCAAAAAAACCATTGAAAAGCTGAGGATTTTGCGCATCGAAACACTTTTACCGACTTATTTCAGCATTAATAGATTTTTTTTAAAAAAACATGATACTTACTTTTGACACGACCCTCGTAAAAGAGTCTCGTCATGTAAAGAATGAAGGAGAAGAAGAAGAAGAAGGAGTCCATGGAAGCAAAGTAGGCGTCCATTCTGATTGGTTGGGTTCAAGGTTATAGATTAAAGAGGTATGCTCATCTGACTTCGCGCCACAAAGTCAGTAGCGTGCAGTTCAAAATCCAAATCCAAGATGGCCGGAAAAAGCAGAAAACATTGTATGCTCTTTCCAGAAAACATCGGACTATTTTCTGCTTTTGTGGAGACGAAGCCCAATGTTTTCTGGAAAGAGTATACAATGTTTTCTGCTTTTTCCGGCCATCTTGGATCTGGATTTTGAACTGCGCGCTACTGACTTTGTGGCGCGAAGTCAGATGAGCATACCTCTTGAATCTATAACCTCGGGTTGGGTTCGTCGAGAAGATGTTTTTAGACACGGTGTTTATGGCAAAGAGATAATGGGTCTGTTGCAAACTTTTGCTACAACGATAAAGAGTGTTTCATCGTATGTAAAATTGCCCGAAAAGTCCATTGGTGGCATCAGAAAGTCATGCAATGCGATAAAAAACTCACTTGAGACGTTCAATGAAATCCAATATGGCGGTAAAATATCGAGCAATCTGTATGCATGCGCACCTTTAACATCCAAGGATTGCCAATCGTTGACAACCTCACAGCTTCAGAGGTTATGTGTTTATTTACCATGTGATCGGGTGTGATCGATATGGTGAGGTTGGCTATTCTTGGATGTTCGTGGTGCATGCACACAGGTTGCTCGATATTTTACCGCCATCTTGGATTTCATTAAATGTCTCTTGTGAGTTTATTAGCGCATTTCATGACATTCTGATGCCACCAATAGACTGTTCACGCGATTTTACATCAGATTGAACATCCTATAGCGCTGTAGCAAAAGTTTGCAACAAACACATTTCGTTATTTCCCTGGAAAGACCATTAAAAACAGTTAAAACAGTAGGATAGATATTTTTATACCCGCGATTAAAGTTTTAAAAGCCCGTAAATGTAAATTTCAATTACGAAGTACGCCTCCTCGAAGGAGGCGTTCCAACGGTCATAGATCTTATATAAAAACATCATAGACAACATCTTTGAGCTCCGTGACAGCCTAAAATCCATGCAGCCAATCAGAAGTTATACCTCTTATGGTGAGACTCTTTGATAAATGTGTACTTATAAGGACTATAGTTTACATACTTTTTCGCTGACGGCAAATAATGCCGTCAGGGGCCGTAAATGAGGCGTTTGCCACTTTTGCTACAGGGGATTGAAGGTTCAATTCACAGATGTAAAAAATTTCCAAGAATAACATTGGTAGCATTGACATCTCTCGAAATCCACTTCTGAACTTAAATAATGCTTTTATAAACGCACGAAATGTTTCCCCCTCCCCCTCCGCCCCTATAAATCGAAGGTCTGGAGGGGCTTTGGCCCCCTTAACCCTCCCCCCCTCCCCCCTGCGTACGCCGCTGCGCACAGATAATCGGCTGCCAAAGAAGCACTTGCAATTTGTTCTGTTGGTATAAATGGACTATCAATCATGATGTCAAAGTCTGCCAAAATAAAGTTGACACCGATGAAAAAGTCCAAAACTCACTCCTCGTAGAGCAATGTTTTTAAATTAAATTTCAAGATGGCTGATTTACAGTGTATGCGGGGGGGAGTTCCATCATCATAAATAATTATAACATCGTCAAAACTGGCAACAATGCTCACAGGATTCCATCATCGGCATAGAAAGCTCCGTTGATAAAACGACATTGCCCTTTGAAAACTCAGGGAAACAAATCACAGGAATAGTATCTATCCTTCAAACCCTACTATTCCCACTTCGCTGTGTGACAGGTCTAGCAAACGCTTCCCGGCCGTAATCGTAAAAAAAAATCCTATTGAGATAGCAGGAAATTATTCAGGAAAACCGGTTCCCTTGATTTCAAAGGATATTTTTCCTGTTTGAGTGGGAATTTATAACTCTTTCGGCCGAAAGCTATGAAAAAATAATCAGCCATGCCTTGGCTCAGAGCGTTTAATTTGTTTTATTTTATTTCTTTTTTTAATAATTCAATTCGACAAAATGACTGCATAGTACATCTACTCCTGATGATAAAAGAAAAATTATAACTACATTTACATTTAAACTTGTAATATCATAAATATAGACTCAAACCCGACCTTAGATACTATTATAATTCAAAATATATAAATTACAAAAATAAGGAAAATAAGTGTAAATATACAGAATAGCAATTTATAAAAACAAGTGGACGGTACAACTGCCAAAAAAGGTCCACATCTGACAGCAGTGAAAAGAGTTACTATCAATTTAATTTAAAATGAATCAGTGAAAGTAAATGGAGCAAAATTTTCTTGGAATTTTTCAGATGAGTCGAATTTGAAATTTTCTGTATAATACCCCTTAAAAGCATTTCTAATATCTACGGATACTTCACAACGGTATCATACAGACTGAATGCGAACCCGAAGTGAGCGAAAGGTTAATAGTCTCGATGAAGGGCAGAAAGCCCAACTTCTTATAATCCATTCAGAAGCTGCGGCTTTTTAAGGTAAACACCCCAGTAGCCGACACCCCTATAAGATTTGCATCAGTACCCGACACCCGATTTTTCACACAGTAAAAAGTAGGTACTATAGTTTGGTGGCAATACTGGTGTTTTGTGTTGTTTTTCTGAGTCAGCTCAAATGAGAAACATTCGGAAAAATACGCAAAACACCAAAATTGCCGCTAAACTAATATTTTTCACATTGTGAAAAATAAGTGTCGGGTACTGGTGCAAATTTCAGGGGTGTCAGCGACTGAGGTGATTACCTCACTTAGCTGTAAAGGCCCTATTCCACCTGAGACTTTAGTCGCCGGATCTAGCGTCAGCGTCAGGAAGATCAGGTGGAGGAGCGAAGATCCGGGATCTAGCGTCAAGTCGCTAGAAGTAGGATCGAATCCTACTTTTTTGGCTTCTAGTGGAACGTTGAGCTCCCGAGTTTCATCAATATCCCTGTGTCATCTTTAATTCGGCTGAAAACAACCAAGACAACCATCATCCGCGGTTCTTGTTATTATTATTATTACTTTGTTATTATTATTTTCTTGTTATTATATTATTACGTGAAAAATGACCGACGATTTCGGTAAACAAATGAGTAGTGAGAGGCACCGTTTGCATCGGTGACGCGCGTCAAGTCGCCTAGGTGGAAGGGAGTTTTCAGCTTCTTGACGCTAGATCCGGCGACAAAAGTCTCAGGTGGAATAGGGCCTTAACCACCATACCTTTCGCGGGCGTGATGCAGAGGAAATTGGCAAAGTGTCTTCTATCGATGCTGAATTGAACAGATTTCTACCAAAAACACCTATTAGTATTCCTACGTTGCCTTTTAATCTTGATTGTTTAATTTCCTTAAAAATACACTGATGAATCAAATCGCTTTGTATTTTTCAAGAACAAGACTTAACGTTCATTTCGCATGAAAACAACTCTAGTGTCTAAAAAAATCTTCCATTCATCTTGTTGTCACAACGATTAAACTTCATTTTTTTTTTTAACTAATCGGAATTTTGAATGATAATTTAACTGAAAACAAAGGAAGTTTCTTTACCTCAGCTGAATCAAACTTGGTTAAGGCTTTCGGTAAGCGATGCAATTTAAAGCTACACAAATCAAGTTCCTTTCACTCATTTTCGTCCACTTCACTCAGTGTTGGCAAAAAAGTGCAACGTCTAAAAGGCAGTCCAATTGAAAGCGGTAACCGAGAATATGAGGAAAACCATGCATCCTGGCAGAGACATGGATTACATGCCAGGGCAAATCTTTATGATGATTGAAATGGGCTCTATAATGGCTCAATGCGTGTAGTGACTTAAACGAACGGTGATAAACGCGGCGAACTATTGTAACCAGATGGTTTTAAGTGCTCTTCTTTCTCTCTCCTTTAACTATATGAGAGTCCTCTTTTATATTCAGGTTTGAAAGCTGTCAGCACTGGCGGATCCAGTGGATTGTCTTTCTCTCTCTATGGCCAGTTAATCGCGTGTATTAGAAAAGGACAGATAAGGGGCAGTCACGTGACTTTCGCCCCTTTTTCTATCCTTTTCCAACACACGCGATCAAATGGCCACAGAGAGAGAGAGAGAGAGAGAGAATCCACTGAATCCACCAGTGGCTGTCGGATGAAAATCATTCGTGAGATTGCAGAACTATATTCACTGGAACTATCCTGCTTTTGGCTCACACTGCGGTACTGAGGTTCATAATGACTGGAGGAAAATAGAATCGTCTCCGAGTTGCATTCCTAGAAATGAGATAAATAAAGTTTCTCCTGCCGACTAAATATTCAAAGCTTCGAGTCATCATAAACGTCAAAGCTTTGAAATCGGCAAAATCGAAAAAGGCGAGGGGGTATGAGGACGATTTTTCAAAATGATTCCCTCCGTCAACGAGCTAGGGGCACTGAAAACAATATGTGCTGAATTTAATTATAAGCAAACTTAAAAGTATTTGTTCAACACTTAAAGACTGTTAGTTTTACTGTTTGAAATAGTTGAATTACCTCGGTGCTGCGTGTTAATTTAACCATTTTAAATAGTAAAACTAACATTTTTAAAGTGCTGTCCATACGTTTATGTATGTAACGTAAAATAAATAAATTCGATACTTTTTTTTCCACTGGGAATTTAAAAGTTTTAATGAGCGCATCGTCATTTTTGCCTAATTTCTCATTAGGATCCAATTATATGCCACGTCGCTACAGCAAAAGTACACGACGGAAAAAAAAGATTGATTGAATTTACCATCTGCATAGCTTATCTTGGAGTCTGCAGTCAAGTATGGAAAATATTACCATCATATGGTAAATGCAACGTACCTTGTGGTAAATTAAGATAAATTGTTGGTACATTTCGCCCAAACGTACGTTGCATTTACTATATGCTGGTAAAATGTACCATACTTGATAACAGACTCCAAAATCAGCTATGCAGACGGTAAATTCTACTAGTCTTCTTTTTCCGGTGCAAAGGTTTTATCAGCGCAACCAAATCATTTTTACTGTTTTATTTTTCTTCCCTGAGGAATCAGAGGTTTGACAATGGGTCTGTTGCACACTTCGGCTACAACGTTTCAAAGTATCAATTCCTACGTAAAAAGCCGAGAAAATAACAATGGCAGCATCAGAAAACTCTAAAATTCAGGAATAAACTCACAAATTGCGAAAAACACTAGACACTATTCACCCCTGTATCTTTCCAACGCACGTGCACGATATTTTGCGAAATTAGCGTGGCACATTCAAATAATTACGGCTGACTGTCATCACAGCTGACTTCATAAACAAATAAACAGTAAACACTGACGGCGTCTATTCGAATTCTTACGTTTCAATATCCTCAATTCCTCACGAAAGGTTGTGAAAGGTACGGAAACCGATATTTGTGTCGAAAACTTATCAAAATGAAACAAAAACACACAGGAGTTCCGAGGATGATTCCGATTCCGATCTTCATGCTTGAAACTTCTGTGTGTTATTGTTTCACTTGGTAAGTTTTCGACACAAATATCGGTTTCCGTACCTTTCAGAATATTTTGGGAGGAATTGAGGATATTAAAACGTAAGAATTCGAACAGATGCCGTCAGTGTTTACTGTTTATTTGTTTATGACGTCAGCTGTGATGACAGTCGGCCGTGATTATTTGAATGTGCCGCGCTAATTTCGCGAAATATCGTGCACGTGGTGGAAAGATACAGGGGTGAATAGTGTCTAGTGTTTTTCGCAATTTGTGAGTTTATTACTGAATTTTAGGGTTTTCTGATGCTGCCATTGTTATTTTCTCGGCTTTTTACATAGGAATTGATACTTTGAAACGCTGTAGCCGAAGTGTGCAACAGACCCATTGACAACAGGGCTGCCGTTTTGCGTATAATCAATGCTATTTTTCAATTCACCGATGATTCCACTGGTTGAAAAAAGATTACACAGTTCAGTTCAGTGCATGACTGTAATATACTAAAATACTCGCACCTGTAATCTTTTCTCAACCGGTGGAGCCGTCGATGACTTTAAAAAACTTGCGGATATTTTAATTAATCAACGTAGTTTCCACCAATGAGCTATAACTTTAGAATGGCACATCAAGGAATGTTCCGCTGGTTCATTGTTGTCACCTAGGGCGCCGCCATATTGCCGTAAAAATCGATTTTGAGGTTAAGGTTTGTAGATTGTTTCCGGTCGTTTCGTAAACAAACTCGGGCATCGCCGGAAACGACCTACGAATCTGCCGTCCAAATTCCCGCCAAATTCCGAACGACCTACAAAATTTAACCTCAAAACTCGGAATCTGCCGTCCAAATTCCGCTTTTTCCCGGGATTCCTTCTACCCTGCATGGCACAAGGTGGACCAGCCCGCTGCCACTCTAAAGTTATAGCTCATTGGTTTCCACCGATTAAGAAAAGATTACAGATCAGAGTATTTTCGTGCATTACAGTCATACACTGAACTGAACTGTGTAATCTTTTCTCAACCGGTGGAATTATCGGTGAATAGAAAAATAGCATTGATTATACGCAAAACGGCAGCCCTGATTGACAGTCCTTTTTTCTCAACTCACTCTCAACTATATCTAGGGATTCTATTTCAAACTGTGTTTAGAGGAAACTCGGCAACAATGTCTATAACATGACGATTCACTCTGACGCGGCGCGGCATGCGCCGACCGCAGCTGCGTTTCGGTGCGGTGTGGTCATCATTCATCTCGATCGCATCAGTCGTCCGGTTTTTGTTGGATTCTGGCTATCGCGATCGGCTCTTGGTCTGCATGCCCTGCCCGGCGCGGCGCGGCATCTCTGACCCTTCGCTCACCGCTCCACTCGGACACTCTCACACATATGACTCCTTCTTCTGCGGTGCGACGCGTGACAGAGCATCGACGACGCATGCGCAAAGGCGGCGACGCGACGGTGTCGGACACGTCAACGTCCAACGGCTAACTTCCACTCGACTCAAGCCGTCGCGTCGCGTCGGTGGAGAGGATCTCGTTACTAGCCTTTGCACTGACACGATACCCACCGCTTCGCCACACGATGGTCTGAGATAAAAAAAAAAAAAAAAAAAAAAAAAAAAAAAAAAAAAAAAAAAAAAAAATCGCAAAAATCAGTGAAAATAAATTGCAGGGAGAATACTTTACGAACACTTTCTCACATCAAATTTAATCTGGGGGAGACCCCCAGACCCATCTTCAATATTCTGGCGGAGACCCCTATAGACCCTCCTCCAATGTTCTGGGGAGACCTCCAGAGCCCCCTTTGATATTTTTATGCAGATCCAAAGATTCATTTTTGAAATATTTAAATGTGTCTTTTTTTTAAACATTTTTCTATTGATTGTTTAATTAGAACCTATTTTTCATCCATAACTAACCTAAGAATAAAAATGTCAAAAGAAAAAATCCCAAAAAAAAAAAACAATAAAAATCCCTTTGGTAATGTTAAAAGCGACATCTCTGGAAAATTTTGATGCATTTGGACTAATAGGAAACAAAATTATGCTGCGTTATACGTTTTATGGCTACAGACAGACGGACAGACGGACAGACAGACAGACAGACGCCACAGAAAGTTTATAAATGATAAATTGATGAGAAACTGGGCTCTTGCTAACTTTTGCTGTGAGCAAATGATTAGTCCAATCTGACGTAAAAACCAGCAAAAATCACGAAAAGCACACAAAGAAAGTCTAAAATGTATAGTAATAAACTCACATAACTGCTGTAACGGTAAGATCGTAACGGTGGCTCAACGCAGGTATCATGGGAGATTACTGCGTATAATATGTCACTTTCTCTACGGAAACACAGAGATGTGTCTCAATTTAGATAGGGATCTCCCATGATTCCTGCGTCTCTCCGCCATTAAGCCCGATTCTGAGAGTTAATTTCGTAATTTTCTAGTGTATACATACATACTCATAGTCATTTTGACAGGTTTCTATGCAAGAATCAACTCTTCAAGCATCTATAGCAAAAGTTCGGAAGAGCTCCATTGACGTTCTGAGTTTTGGCCACTTTTCGACGACCTCAGGCCATCGTGCGCCGACTCGATGCAATGCGATGCACTCTCTATCCCCTATTCTCGATGCAGCGGAGGGAGAGTGCAAACGAAGTGAATGAACAGAAGAGTATGGCGGTGGGCGGGGGGGGGGGGGTGTTAAGAAGAAGATGAACCGGCTTGACAGAGGAGTCACGCAAAAGGAAGAGAAGGAGGAGGAGGAGGAGGAGGAGGAGGAGGAGGAGGAGGAGGAGGAGGAGAAGGAGCAAATGAGACTGCATCAGCGGCGGCGGCCAGAGGCCAGAGGCCAGCAGCGGGCGGCCGAGCAAAGCGTCAAGTTCGACACGACTCTCGTGTGTCGAGTCTCGAAGCATACCGCCTTGCCTACACAGTACACACACACACACACACACGCATATGAATAGGGTAAACAAACATTGTCAGTTCCTATTAGCCGTAACATTGAACCCGTAACTATATACTTTTGACGTTTCGACACTTCGACTGACTACAGGAAACGTAGGGGAGTAGTATCTGCCGTTGTTGGGGAGGGTAGGGGTGGTGAAAAGCGACTTTGCACGGATCGGCTTTCCTTGTCTCGCGATAGTTGCAGATGATGGAAAAGCACTGAATCGCGACACGCATGCATGATTAAAACTAGATTGATTTTCTAATCCTCCTTTCATTCCATTCCCATGAATGTCCGCAGAAAAGAATCTGGGTTAATAGGGGGAGGGGGGTTGATGAGGGGTTATAACCCCACTGAGGAAAAAAAAAAAAAACTGAGAAAAAAAACTTTGACAATATACAGGTAACGAACATTCTTTAGGTAGGAGAACTACAGCTTTAGGCAGGAGAACCAAAGCTTTAGGCAGATTGCCCAAAGACTTTGGCCTGCCTAAAGAGTGCTCGGTATCGATATAGTACCTAATCACTTTGGTCTTTGTGCCTAAAGTGTTTTCTCAGTTATAATAATGTATGAAGCAGCAGTGTCAGTTGCCATTTCGAAAATTTGTCAAAATTTAATCTTTGAATGTCTTAGGCGAAAGATGTGAAGTAACAAAATGATTTTTTTATAATCATTGCAATATGCCCATAGAAATTAATTAATAAAGACAGAACTGGGAAGTAAACCAAAAAACTGTTTTTTTTTCGGGTCTAGTTCCTGTCTCTGTCTTGATCTTATAGATATGTTTGGCTAATTTAGTTTATGTTGGTGATATCAGATATCAGCCAAGTGCTTAAAATCTGTAAGGAGTGAAGAGCGTTTAATTGAGGGGGCGTGTTGGCGATATCAGATATCAGATGACTCAATTAAATTATTGTTGTCATAGATCTCTTTTTTATCTTTGTTCTTTTTTTCATAACCTGAATTTGTCGTAGTTGTCTTTTTCTTTTTGAAAGTTATTACATTTATTAAATAAATACTTTAATTTCTATTAGTTTATATCTTGCTTTAATTAATAAATGAATAATGAATGAGTAAAAATAGGTAATAAAATGGGTAAGTCTGGTAAGTAGCCCAAACCGATGGAAATGTACTCAAACCACCAAGAACTGTCGAATTTACTCATCGAATTTGTTCAGGCAGGAGACTCCTTTCAAATGCATACACGTGTCCTACTGGTACTCCTTAACAAAAATTCGAAGAAGGAACTCTTGTCCGAAAAGGGTTATGGACTTCTGAAATAATTTGGAAGAAAGGTAAATCGTACCCAATCATTTTTTAGTTACTCGTAGAGATCTCTGTGAATATTCCTTTGTTCATTCGCCCCCCCCCAACCTTTCCACATGAAATTTTTCGAGTGTCAAGTTTTCCTCGGCTATTACGCACGAACGTATCCTGCAAGAGCCTCAACACCTGTCTTGAGTAACCCGGCCGCTCTCACCTCACCCTGTTGCTCTCAAACTTGAATGCATTAAGTCATGATGCAGCTCAATCCTAGATTTACATAAAACACGTAGCAGAGCCTCTCTGCAGCTGAATTGCTAAGGCGACGACTTTTAGACTTATAGACAATGAAGTGTCCAGCCGAGTTGTTTTCATGATGCGACAAGCCTGGCCTGGCATGTAACTGCAAGCCAATGCAACTCGTATGGAGCCGCGGTCCGCACGCTGGGTTAAAGCAGACAATTTTGCAGACTTCGTTAAGGTGAGGGTCGATTAGTTCCAAACAAATACACCTCGTCACGTCACGCTGCTTTAAAATGCAGCTGCTTTTTGGCTGAATTTGATGAAAATAATAAACGCAAAAAGTTCAAATTTAAGGAACGTCGGCACTTGTAAGCATACTTTAGAGATTACCCTGAAATTTTCAATCTCATAGACTCAAGCTCAAGCAGGTACCAAGCCAACCTTTTTGGATTGTTGATTTACCTTTTTGGATTCTCGGTAAATAAAAAAAAAAAAAAAAAAAAAAAAAAAAATGGGCGTACGAAGTCCCCCGGGATGTCCGGAGGACATTTGAAGGAAATTTTGAAAAAAATTTGGATCGATCTGGAATGCCATTTTTTTATCATTAAAAGGTGAAATATCGGAGAAATAACCTTTTTTTTTTTTTTTTTTTTTTTTTTTTTTTTTTTTTTTTTTTTTTTGCCGGGTTGTTGATTTATCTTTTTAGATTTTTGATTTAACAAATCGGATTGTAAAATTAATAAAATGATTATAGTCAAATCAATACTAATGAGTTTGTTTCTCACTTGTTGTCTTAAGAATAGGATGTTAAATTACCTAATTTTTTTTTCTCAGCGTACCTGTAAAAGTGTCAATTGTAAGACGTAAAATAAGTCACATCACATTGAAATACTTATTTGTTAAAAATATATGTGTTGAAATTTTTCCGACGAAGAAAAAAAAAACTTGAATTTTCCACGTTCGGAAAAACCTATGTCTCGATTCAGTGTGAGCCGAGTCGCGAAACAGGTGCCTTTCCCAAGGTGATACGGTTGAAAGCAAAAGTGGTCAGTCTCTGGCCGGCTATAAAACGCTAAGCGTCATCGCCACGGAGAGAAATCCGGTGAGCTTGCAGCCGCTTCTATGAGCGACGCGCATTGATATTTTAAACGCATCGGCCAGCGTTGCGAGATAGAGGAGAGGATATTTTTGCTGATTTGAGCCCTCTCTCTAGTTTCAAACAGGTCGAACTTCGAACTTCAACTTTGTCTAGGGACGTCATGGGTCTGTTGCAAACTTTAGCTACAATGATTAAGAGTGTTTGATCTAATGTGCTAGCGTATGTGTGAGGATGCGCTTGCATCAATACATTTCTGGGGATATTTTGAAAGTGTGTTTTTATACTTGTGAGGAGTGTAGTCACTTGTAATGTAGGGATGATATCCACACAAGTGACGTGACTCAAAGGCAAATGGGGACGATGCACTATAAGTTAAAATACATAGGGTAGATTTTAGGAACAACAGAGTCTCGCGGATTTTACGAAACAATGGGTCTGTTGCAAACTTTTGCTACAATGATAAAGAGAGATTAATCTAATGTAAAATCGCCTGAAAAGTCCATTGGTGGCACCAGAAAGTTATAAAATGCAATAATAAACTCACAAGAAGCGTTTAATGAAATCCAAGATGGCGGATAAATATCGAGCAATTTGTATGCAGGCACCACGAACATCTGAAGATAACCAACCTCACAATATCGATCACAACCAATCACAAAGTTGGCCATCCTTGGATGTTCACGGTGCATGCATACAAATTGCTCGATATTTCTCCGCCATATTGGATTTCATTAAACGCCTCTTGTGAGTTTGTTATTGCATTTTATAACTTTCTGATGCCACCAATGGACTTTTCACGCGATTTTACATTAGATTACACACTCTTAATCGTTGCAGCAAAAGTTTGCAACAGACCCAATGGGGGAGGTAGGACCAGATCAGGGGAAAAACCTTCCATAGCTTCAAAATTATTGGAAAATTTACCTTCTTAAGAGATTTGAAAACGTTTTTCTGGGATATTTCAGAAGGAAACATTAACAACTTATGGGCCAAACCCGAGACAACTCGTTTTTCTCTCCTTTAGTCTATTTCAGTTTTTCAGTTTTTTTTAGTCTACATTGCAGTCTTCAAAACGAATAAACCCAAATATGGATGAAAACACTACACTATAGATAAGGTCTCGTCGGGCACCTTCAATTTGTAGGATAGACAATTCCAACTCCACCGAGTACGAACAGTTAACTACCTTCCCTGTATAAGCGGAGGAGTGGTGTTCTCTTGAACTAACTTGGTCATTAAAGGGTTAAATTTAAAGAAAATTGTCCTCTCTCTTCCTCCAAGCTTTAGAAATGAGACTTTGCCATACTGGAAAACATCTCTGAATGTGCCGATTCAAAATTTCTTATCGCTATTTCAATTTCTCGACTAAGAAATAGTGGATACAATACAACTTCGTACAAATTTCATTTATAATTCTTTAAAATATATAAAGGAGCACTGAAAGGAAAAAAAATGATTAATTTTACCATACTTAATAAGTGGCTGCTTTTGACTCCGACCGCAAGATATGGTAATTTATACAAGACGTTTGGTAAAAGTGCTCAAAAGTTAGGTCACGCACTTCCTCAATCGTTTGATGATATTTATCAGATGTCTAGTGGAGTTTACCATGCCTACCGTTGAGTTGAGGCCAAAACTAACCACCAAAGTGAGGTAAATTTAATGAATCTGTGCATTTTTTCCCCCGTGTGGTTAAAAACTTTATAAGAAATGTATTCATTGGTCAAAATTAACCAATAGATTCTTCTGAAAGATAAGAAGAAAAATAATATATATATATATATATATATATATATATATATATATTTTATATATATATATATATATATATATATATATATATATAAAGAAAAAATTGAACACTAAAATCGGGAAACAAGGCTAAAAAAATAATTATAAAACACAATTTAAAACAAGAAAGAAACCAAAACGTTTCGGAGCCAAACGACTCCCTCTTCAGTTGGCTAAAGAATGCAACGAGGTAACAAAGCAAATACACAAAGCGAATAACAGACCAACAAAATAATAGATAGGAAACTCAAATGGTCGACTGATCTTCGTCGTACATACGTCGATACGACCCGCAGAGCTTATCTGTATCAGTTTTTAAATTACAAACACTGTTTTTATTTTTCACAATGTGAATACTTTCCAATATGCATCTGGCATGGTCATTTTTTTCGACGGCCAACACCGTGACGTTGTCAAAATTAAAATGATGGTCCAGAGAATCCTCATGACGATGCAAGGCTGTAACCTCCTTTCGGTTATACTTGTGTCCATTCAACCTACTACCTAATTGTTGTCCAGTCTGACCAATGTAACTCATGCTACAGTCTGAACACGGGATTTTATAAACTACACCAGATTTAGAAATAGTGGGTGTTTTTGCCTTCAATGGAGTAAATAAAAACTGAAGATTATTGTACTGCTTAAAAACCACTTTAAAATCAAAATTGAGTAAAAACGCCTGTAAATTTTCGGAGAGCAGTGGGACATATGGTAGACAAATAATTTTCGATGGGTCAATAGAACTGAATGACTGATGGGTCAACTGAAGGAACAATGTTCCTTCAGTCTTTGATTTTTTCAACGCACAGTCAACCGATTTGCAATTTACACTGGAAAGGGAAGCAAATAATGAACTTAACTATTTGGACATGACACTGGTTAGGGCGGAGGGGAGGATTTTTTGTAAATGGTATCAGAAAATAACATCATCAGGAAGGTATTTGAATTATTTGTCTGTACAACCATTGAATTATAAACTAAATACCATCAGTAATTTGGCGTTGCGTATTCTTCGGTTAACGCATGTTAAGTACAGACATGAAATGATTCAAATTGGTAAACGTTTATTGTTGGAAAATTGTTACCCTCTTAACTTAATTACATCTGTGTTTAGAAAAGTTTTGAAGAAAATCGATGAATACCCTACCAGGATAGTCGAGAAACCGGCTATTGACCCATCGAAAATTATTTGTCTACCATATGTCCCACTGCTCTCCGAAAATTTACAGGCGTTTTTACTCAATTTTGATTTTAAAGTGGTTTTTAAGCAGTACAATAATCTTCAGTTTTTATTTACTCCATTGAAGGCAAAAACACCCACTATTTCTAAATCTGGTGTAGTTTATAAAATCCCGTGTTCAGACTGTAGCATGAGTTACATTGGTCAGACTGGACAACAATTAGGTAGTAGGTTGAATGGACACAAGTATAACCGAAAGGAGGTTACAGCCTTGCATCGTCATGAGGATTCTCTGGATCATCATTTTAATTTTGACAACGTCACGGTGTTGGCCGTCGAAAAAAATGACCACGCCAGATGCATATTGGAAAGTATTCACATTGTGAAAAATAAAAACAGTGTTTGTAATTTAAAAACTGATACAGATAAGCTCTGCGGGTCGTATCGACGTATGTTCGACGAAGATCAGTCGACCATTTGAGTTTCCTATCTATTATTTTGTTGGTCTGTTATTCGCTTTGTGTATTTGCTTTGTTACCTCGTTGCATTCTTTAGCCAACTGAAGAGGGAGTCGTTTGGCTCCGAAACGTTTTGGTTTCTTTCTTGTTTTAAATTGTGTTTTATAATTATTTTTTTAGCCTTGTTTCCCGATTTTAGTGTTCAATTTTTTCTTTATATGTATTCGGGCTATTTTAGGAAAATCTTTATTTATATATATATATATATATATATATATATATATAATATATATATATATATATATATATATATATATATATATATATAATATATATATATATATATATATATATATATATATATATATATATATATATATAATATATATATATATATATATATATATATATATATATATATATAACAACTTTAAACGGGATAAAGGCTATTATTAATCAATAAGACGGGACGTTTCGGGGTATCACAACCCCATTATCAACCGCGAAAAAAAAATAAAATAAAATAAAATAAAAGTGAAAATAATACAAGGCACAGGTGGTCAGGCCATTGAAATCGAGACACAGAGTATACAAACCTAGACGGGAACCCTCAGCGATCACCATCACCAGCGGTCTCTGGAAGGAAAAAATGGTGATAGCAAGCGCTGAGCTTACCTACATCTGCGCGGGAATTACAAACCCGGTCACCACATTTCAAAATATTGATCATCTCCAAGACAGTACGGGCATAATCATTACTGTCGGAGTCCAGAACTTTAACACCATTAAAATCAAAAGTGTGTTTTAGCGAATTTTCATGCTGATGTAATGCCGTCTTTTCATTTTTGTCGTATTTATGCCCGTTTAATCTTTTTTTTAACAGCTGCTTAGTCTGACCAACGTACCCCATCCCACAATCACCGCACTCAACGTAGTAAACCACCCCGCACATCTGCTCCTTCTCTCGCTTAGCTTTCAAATTTGACCACAAAAACTGCAAATCATTGAAGCGTTTATGCACCACTGAAAAGCCGTAATGGTTCAGAAGTGCAGAGAGATTTTCAGACAAATAGGGAACATAAGGAAGAGAGATGACCTTTGACAAATCCAATTTCGTTTTTGGGGGCAGTTGTTCTTCGCTGTTGCGTTTACGGCGAACCAAATTAAAAATATTATTAACAAGGGAAGACGGATAGCAATTTTCACTCAAAAGCCGTCGGCCAACACGCAATACTTCAGCGAAAAATTGAGGATCACTGAGACGATACATACGCTGCGCAAGGTTAAAAATAATATTCCTTTTAAAAATAAAAGGCTGCACCGACAAATAATTTACGTATCGCCCCGATGACGTTGGCTTCTGGTACCATTTACACCTGATATTGTTATTATTGCGTATCACCGTTAGATCAAGAAAATTCAGGCTTTGATTTACCTCCTCCTCCAAAGTGAATTGGATTGAAGGGTTTTTTGAGTTGAAAAACTGCAGAGTGGGATTTACATTTTCTTGATGAACAATTAAAAACAAGTCATCAACATATCTCTTATAGAAATAAACTAAAAACGGAATTGAGGCATGAATATCCACCTCAAAATCTTCCATGACAATATTAGCCAACACTGCCGACACACAGCCCCCCATGGCCAAACCCCGAATTTGCTGGTAAAATTTCCAAATTCTTCTCTAATATTTTGTCCAACATTGTCGGTGGTTCAGAGTTGGGGGGCTGTGTGTCGGCAGTGTTGGCTAATATTGTCATGGAAGATTTTGAGGTGGATATTCATGCCTCAATTCCGTTTTTAGTTTATTTCTATAAGAGATATGTTGATGACTTGTTTTTAATTGTTCATCAAGAAAATGTAAATCCCACTCTGCAGTTTTTCAACTCAAAAAACCCTTCAATCCAATTCACTTTGGAGGAGGAGGTAAATCAAAGCCTGAATTTTCTTGATCTAACGGTGATACGCAATAATAACAATATCAGGTGTAAATGGTACCAGAAGCCAACGTCATCGGGGCGATACGTAAATTATTTGTCGGTGCAGCCTTTTATTTTTAAAAGGAATATTATTTTTAACCTTGCGCAGCGTATGTATCGTCTCAGTGATCCTCAATTTTTCGCTGAAGTATTGCGTGTTGGCCGACGGCTTTTGAGTGAAAATTGCTATCCGTCTTCCCTTGTTAATAATATTTTTAATTTGGTTCGCCGTAAACGCAACAGCGAAGAACAACTGCCCCCAAAAACGAAATTGGATTTGTCAAAGGTCATCTCTCTTCCTTATGTTCCCTATTTGTCTGAAAATCTCTCTGCACTTCTGAACCATTACGGCTTTTCAGTGGTGCATAAACGCTTCAATGATTTGCAGTTTTTGTGGTCAAATTTGAAAGCTAAGCGAGAGAAGGAGCAGATGTGCGGGGTGGTTTACTACGTTGAGTGCGGTGATTGTGGGATGGGGTACGTTGGTCAGACTAAGCAGCTGTTAAAAAAAAGATTAAACGGGCATAAATACGACAAAAATGAAAAGACGGCATTACATCAGCATGAAATTCGCTAAAACACACTTTTGATTTTAATGGTGTTAAAGTTCTGGACTCCGACAGTAATGATTATGCCCGTACTGTCTTGGAGATGATCAATATTTTGAAATGTGGTGACCGGGTTTGTAATTCCCGCGCAGATGTAGGTAAGCTCAGCGCTTGCTATCACCATTTTTTCCTTCCAGAGACCGCTGGTGATGGTGATCGCTGAGGGTTCCCGTCTAGGTTTGTATACTCTGTGTCTCGATTTCAATGGCCTGACCACCTGTGCCTTGTATTATTTTCACTTTTATTTTATTTTATTTTATTTTTTTTTCGCGGTTGATAATGGGGTTGTGATACCCCGAAACGTCCCGTCTTATTGATTAATAATAGCCTTTATCCCGTTTAAAGTTGTTATATATATTAGTGGGCTAATTAAGAATTGTTTTTTATACTTATATATATATATATATATATATATATATATATATATATATATATATATATATATATATATATATATATATATATATATAAGAGGACAGATTTTCAAAACTTCAAAATGCAGTTGGGCCGGTTTAAAACGATGGAGTTTATAAGCAACTTCTTGAGCTGAGTAAAACTGAAATCTGACATCAGCGCAGTGGCGGATGCATCGCGCCGCGGCTTGACTGTCCGCCCGCCGAAGCCACTCCGCATTGTCGAGGAATGTAAACACTCACGCAAGTACGCAGACACGCATGACTATTGGTCAGTGCTGAACTTGCTCTGGAAGCTTCTGTAGTGCCACTGCATACAGCATACCTACAGTTATAATCACCCCTCTTTTTTGTACTTTCCCCTCCTGAGTTTTGCATTTTGGTCATTTCAAGATTGCGGACTTTTTCAGCACAATATCGAGCCTTAACTACACACACGTATTATTGGTAATACCCCGGTAACACTGGTCTGCAAAGAAAAATAATAAAAGAAGTAAATAAATAAAAAATAAAAAATAAACTGGCATGGTGATGAGTGATTTTTACTAATTTTGGGTCACTGAATCCGATGGCCTCGGTTTTTTTTTGTATGCCTCTGTTTTCGAGTTCAACCCCTTATGTACAATAAATAGGGTTTAAAATGGACTGATTTTACTGAAGTCCCATATTGCATCACGAAAACTCCAAAACGGCGGCATACAATAAAAAATCGAGGTCATTTTTGGATTCAGTGACCGAAAAGTTAGTAAAAATCACCTATCACCATGCCAGTATTTTATTTTTATTTCTTTTTGCAGATCATGTAGTAAAATCAGCCCATCTCAACCCATTGTGGTACATAAGGGGTTGAACCCGAAAACGGAGGCATACAAAAAAAAAAAAAAACAAAAAACAAAAAAACAAAAAACAAAAAACAAACAAGACAAAAAAATGAAAACAAAGGCCATTTTTGGATTCAGTGACCCAAAATTAGTCAAAATCGTGCATCACCATGCCAGTTCATTTATTGATGCAGACCAGTGTAACAGGACTTTTCGCTGACACTGATGATTGTCATAGAAATTGCATCATTAAAATGCTTAAAGCTACCGAAAACGATGGATAATGTTTATCGAACAAAACGTAAAATTTCGCGGGGGGGGGGGATAAAATAGCAACGAATTCATCAAAACAGCCGAAAATCCATATCTCTCGGAGGACACGTATAGCTCCGAAGTTCAGGTGGACCACCCGCGTGGTATGTTTTCCGTACATTTCCCACCCTCACCTCATCAAACAAAAGATCATAACCTTATAATGGGGCTCTTGCAAACTTTTGCTACAGGGGATTGAAGAGTTGATTCTTGCATAAAAAATGACAATGAGTACTTAAAAAATCACGAAATTTACTCGGGCTCAATGGCGGAGAGACGCAGGTATCATGGGAGATCCCTATCTAAATTGAGACTCTGTGTTTCCATAGAGAAAGTGACAAACTAGATAGGAATCTCCCATGATACCACCGTTGAGCCGACATTATGATCTTACCGTCATAGCAGGTATGTGAGTTTATTACTAAATTTTAGACTTTCTGTGCGCGATTTTCGTGATTTTTGCTGGTTTTAACGTCAGATTGGACTATTCATTTGCTCACAGCAAAAGTTAGCAAAAGTTTACAAGAGCCCCATTAGAATAATAAGTTACACTGAAAAAAAAATCAGCTAAATTAGTTAAATTTAGCTGATTTTTTTTCAGTGTAGTTGCATGAGAGTTCTTCATATAAGAACTGAATTTGAAGCTTGATTCTTTTTGTTATTGCCTCGGGGCGCACGGTCACACCAACAAATAAGATTTACGTCACACGCAGTTCCCGATAACATTGTCCCTTAATTCAAGTAGATAATGACGTCAGTTTCATAGAAACTTGTATAGGAATGGCGTCATTATAGTACTTTGAATTAAGCGTTTGTTTTCTTGTTTTCTGGGCTCTAAATAGACAGGTCTGCTCTTAAGTCTGTTTCCTCATTTAAAATTACATCGGCGGTGCCCCGGAAGAGCAGAGGAGACGTTTTGAGAGCTCTTTTAAAACTTGGTTGTTCCCGGGAGCGTTGCAGAAAAAAAAACAAAAAACAAAAAACAAAACAAAAAAATATCGTGTATCATTTTTCGTTCATTGAGTCCATAAATGCAACTGACTTATTGGTCTACTTAGGAGATTATGTTCTTTTGTTTAGGATGTAAAACGTACGAAGTACTTTTATACGCGGTCAGTCCGCATCTGAACCGTGAGCTGGTTTTTACATAAGAATCGGATAAATCATTCATGTACAGAAGAACCGTGTATAAGAGCTTCATTGGGTCAAAATTTAAACATTTGCTTACGTACATCGTATAAACGTCGAGTGGTTTAAATTGTCGCAACTTGCAAGTCTCATTACTCTCATACAACGGCTCTTTTTTAGCCGTTCCAGGCGAATAGCTACTGCATACACGTCTTAGAATAGAATTCTTAAACTGCAAGTCTGCGGCAAGTGCACAGATCGGATGGTATAACTGCGCCAGAATGGACAGTTGCTGGTGATTAACGGTAAATCGGACATCAACATTCATGTAATTTGACTGGAGAAGAGGA
Organism: Trialeurodes vaporariorum; assembly: GCA_011764245.1. NCBI lineage: Eukaryota > Metazoa > Arthropoda > Insecta > Hemiptera > Aleyrodidae > Trialeurodes > Trialeurodes vaporariorum. The sequence continues at coordinate 75,881,193 of VMOF01000388.1, forward strand.
GGTTTTATCGATAAAAAAAAAACACGAAGAAGAAGAAAAGTTGGCTGAACGGCCAACGAACGCATAGTTAAGGCATGCGCGGTCGGCAATCGATACGAACGACATAAAAGTGACCAGCACCCCATCAACGATTATTCAATTTGTTTTTTTGTTGTTGTTGTTGTTTTTGTTTTTTTACGGAGCACCGAAAGCTGTACGTGACTGTCTTACGATATTAGACGCTCCTTCTTCGACCCCTCCTCCTCTTTCTCAACGGAGACAACAATCGGAGGGTCTCTTTCAAATCTTCGCGCCAATCAAATTGAAATGAGTATTTTGCCAACAAAGCGAAAGGATCCTGTGATCACGATTTAAGCACAAATATTCGACGTTGTTAAATATCGACATTAAAATTATATTTTAATCATTTTTATGGATCTAAATGGATAAGTATATGAATATATATATTGTACATGGAACTGTACGTATATCCACAAGGATCCATTCGATATCCATATACGCATCCATATGGATTCATGTAAATATCCATACTGTATAGGGAATTGGTTATGGATCTATGTATAAGTATATGGACTAGTTGTACAAGGGTTTTGCCTACGCTTTTAATTGAAGGCGCATGCAATGGTAAATAAACTGTAGGAAATACCCTACGAACACTTTCTCACATCAGCCTTGATCTGGGGAGACCCCCAGACCTCCCTTTAATATTCTGGGGGAGACCCCTAGACCCCCTTTGATATTTTTATCCAGATCCAAAGATCCATTTTTTAAATATTTAAATTTTTCCTTTTTTTTTTGACCCATTTTCCCATTGATATAAATGGAAACCATATTTCATCCATAACTAACCGAAAAATTGAAATTTCACAAAAACACAAAAAAGTCCCACTTGGGAATATTAAAAGCAATATTTCTGCAAAATTTGGATGCATATGGATCAATAGTTAAAAAGTTATACTGGTTTACACGTTTTATAGCTACAGACAGACTTACAGACGGACTGACAGACGCCAAAGAAAGTTTGTGCATTTACACCTCCAAGCCACATATAGTTAAATAATATTGAAACTTTATGGATGAATATTCTTTAGAGTAGTATTAAGTATGATGAGAGCCAATTATTTTGTAATTATCAAGATTTACTCAGTCGTAGAGGGCCAAGTATCAAAACAAAACACCTGAAAAATCTCTGCGCCATGGCAATACTTTCTCAATTTTTCTAACTTCGTTACAGTATGAGGAAGTTAAAATTATCAGAAGAAATATTGTTAAGAATAAAACTAGTCAGTGGCGTCGCGTGCCATCTGGCAACAATGCAAGTGCTCCATTTAAACTCATTAATTATATAGAATTTTCCTTGTGCACCCCCTGAATTCGATCTTTTACATGAGTTTAAATGGATAGAATACATTGTTGCCAAATTGCACGCGACGCCACTGAAACTAGTCCTCCACTGTACTCACGTGATTCTGATATTTACTACGCCTGCAAGTTGGATGCTCGTGGATCAGCGGCGGCTCGTGCAATGTGGCAACAACGTATTTTCTCCATTTAAACCTATGTAAAACAATCGATCTTCAGGAGGTACAATTGCACCCCCAAGGTATCGATACTTTTGCATAGTTGTAAATGGAAAATAAGCATGGTTGCCAAATTGCACGAACCGCCACTGTCGTGGATTATGCCATAGGTAAAAACTGAATAATGGTGGAAAGTATAAGCAAAATGAAAGATTTCATTAATTACAAAAAACACAAATAAATGTGCTTAACCTATTTTAATAAAGACCTCGAAATCTAGGATTTCATATTCTTACGAGACAGCAAAAAATTGATGATAACAACTGAGTGAAAATATGTTCCACGTGCATGGGTCCAGTATTTATTTCTCAGAAGTGACAGAGGTTTGTCTTACCTGCAAAAGAAAACAAACAAAACAAATACAATATTAGAAAATTATAAATCGGTTCTCTTATGATAAAAAAAAATCAGACCTAAAAGATAAATAAAGGGAGACCGACGCGGTATTTCGATTTGTGTCACAAAGTGCGGTCTGAGATTGGCCCAATGGGTCTGTTGCGTACTTTCGCTACATCAATATAACTCATTGATTCTAACGTAAAATTCGGCGAAAAGAACGATGCGCACATTAAAAACTTTCAAAATCCACTCATTAACTCAGAAAGTACCTTCCATTTCAAACAACCCGCGCTACACTAGACATTATATCACCGACTTATAACTACATAGATCGAACCATCTCGTTTATGTAAACATGAACAGAACTTACAAACATTGGAATGTTTCGTTTAAGATGCGTACATTCCTTATACTATTTTCTAATCTTTGAACCGAAAAGACCAGTCAGCAAATGCAGCCAATAGCTCATGTATTTAGAAGGGAATTCCATCATTTTGTAGTTACGATGTTGTTCACTTATGCACGGTGGTTCCGTCTATGTAGTGGTATACCAGTGCAAATAGTGTCTAGTGTAGCGCGGGCTGTTTGAAATTGAAGTGACTTCCTGAATTAATGAGTGGATTCTGAACGTTTTTAAAGTGCGCATCATTATTTTCGCCGAATTTTACATGAGAATCAAGGTTCTATATTGTTGTAGCAAAAGTATGCAACAGACCCATTATTGTTTGTATTTGCGCGGGCACTCCATTTGACAGATGACATTCATCGGTAGACGATCCGCTGATTGGTGAACCAACCCTGGCGGATAACCGACTGACGTAATTAACCTTTTAGCTTCCAAGAAAAGAATATGCTCACCGCTCTTAGCGGCCTAATGCATCTGCACTTAGTAGCTCTACTAAGCTGCATTAGCAGCGCTAGTACATTGAAATGCTTAAATACAAACATGATAATGGATGATAATAACATGGTTGATTCCCCGGGAACAAAATTTTTCGTTGACGTCGAAAAATGTCGTTTGCATCATAAAAACGTCTAAAGCTATAAAAAATGAATGGATTTCTGTTGAAGGCGTTCCTCTCAGCAAGTTTTTCACCGACGGTCCATTTTAATGAATAGTTCAATCAAGCTTTTTCAGAGTCAATACAGGCGGAATGACCTAGCAGAATGACCACGCGGCAGAATGACCTATTGCATTCCTCATAGAAGCAGTATGATTTCAATGCATAGTAAAAGTTAGAAAAAGGAGCTCACTTCAATTCCATTCTTGAGGCAAAATATCAGTAAATAGCGTAGCGCCATCAAAACTAGCAATACATATATTCCATCCCTTACTTCTTACATATAGAGTAAGCAGCTTTCAGTGCTTCAATGGGACAATGCTACAATCAGAATGGGAACTTCGGTTAGTTTTGAATCATTATTTTCTTATCCGCCATCTTGAGAAGCTCCGAACTTTCCCCCATTCAAAGCAATGCAACAGACAGAGACAGAGATATATGCACCGTCTTGAAAAGTTACCGAATTAGACCGAAAAAATTGTTTCTATTGTTGACTCTTCTGGAAGTTTTCATTCTGATTGTATTATTGTGTGTTATTTTACAGAATTATTATAACTGTGTGATATTATTATGTGTATTTTCTGTACGCCAATGATGGGCGTGCAAGACTCCAGAAATCAGCTGATTGCCCTTCCTAGAAAAATTTCTCAGCTAAGCCAGTGGTGACGACTTTCAAACCAAAAAGAGATTGTCCCCATTTTTAAGAGTTATTGTGTCCTCCAAAAGTTCGGAACCAGCCTGCAGGCCACTGTTTACATTTTACAACCAATACGCTCGAAAATATAATTAATTGATCTAACCCCCGCGGTAGTTCGTTGATCAATAAGTATTTCCCTTATAAAACTAATTGACATCGATAAGTTTACGATCATATTTTTTATTATTATTATTATTATTATTATTATTCCACGATGTGAATGGATGTTAAAGTGTTTTATTGTTCACACATACACGGGTTATTAATGTTCCAAACCTTTTGTCGGTATCTCTGAGACACGAACATGCCAAAATTCGATGCCCAAAAATGGTTAGATCTCCTACAAAGTTGCGCTTGATACCCGCAAGGCGCAAGGGTAGATTGAATCCACTGCGTCTCAACCCAACATTAGTTATACGGTGGCGCTGATATCGCCTCGACTTTTGACTTTAAAGACCCTGTGAAGTCGCGCAGTGTTCAATTTGCCTCCAGGTAATTTGGAAGAAAAAAAAAACCACACATATTTTTTCAGACATTCTGATACGACCAGTGATAAATAATTGGGTTTACGAGAGGGTATTTTGTTCAAGGAAAAGTGGTCACCAGTGAAGGAAAAAAAAAAGAAGTAGACCACCGGTCGCAATCTTAGTGGCTATCTATTATTATCATAGTTCACTTATCGGTGCAAAAAAAAAAAAAAAAAAAAAAAAAAAAAAAAATATGACCTGTGCACCGACACCGTATAAGTCCACCTTCCAACGCCGCGCCGCGTGCCCGCGCCAGGCACCTCGGTCGCGGTGGAGTCGTTGAATGTTGGCAAATCTAGAACGATTAATGGTGTCCGCGAATTTGTTGATTGCTGATTACCGCGATCATCGAACGGATACGCGCGCGAGCGCGCGTTCTTTTGTGCCTCATTCATCCGCGTCCAGCGAACAGAACACCCCGAAGAGGAAGGAAAGTTGAAACGGCGGCGTGGCGCGGCCGAGCGGGTGAACTGCGGTTCTCGATTCGCCAATAGAGGACGCGCGGTGCATGTGTTGTGTGGAATTGATTAAGTATTCCAGTCACAGCTTTTGCCAGAGATCCATTCAACACTTATCATAATCCTAATGAGTAATGCCTATATAACTTTCCGAGAAACTTTAGCCCGAGCCCTCCGCCATGTTTTACTCTATACCCGATTACAGGCCGTGTTTGAGTGTGCTATGTATGCTCAGCCTGCTCTGTATCTGCCCCGCGCATGTCTATCTGTATGTTTGCTCTCTTCTTTCGCCCTCATTGACGCGTAGTTGTCAAGTCATACAAAAACCGTGTAAATTAATAGTAGGAATTACCCTACGAACACTTTCTCACGTGATTTTTTATGGACCCCCCTTTAAAATGCTAGGGGAGACCCACACAGCCCCTTAAAAATGCTGGGGGAGACCCCCAAATCCCCCTTTAGAATTCTGGGAGTGACCTCCAGACCCCCATTTTACCCATTTCTGATTTTAATGAGAACCGTTTTTCCTCCATAACTAACTGAAAGTTGAAATTTAAAAAAAACAAAAATAAAAAAGTCTCTGGAGAATCTAGAAAGCAACATCTCTGCAAAATTTGAATGCATATCCTTGGTAGAAATGACCCATGTGAAAAGTCTAAATTTGCATGGGAAATCATGAGTTCCCATGAGATATCCATGTGAACGCATGGGAAATCATGACTCTCCATGGGCTCCTCATAGAAACCCGTGTGAAACCCATGATTTCCCATGGGCTCCCATGATTTCCTATGGGGTCCCGTGATTTTTCCTTGGATTCCTCACGGGTTTCTCATGGGTTTTCATGAGAAATCATGAAAATGTTCGTAGATATACCAGGAAATCACGACATTTTTCATGGGTTCACATGAGAAACTCGTGATTTTCCAGGCAAAGGTCATGATTTCTCATGAGTCCTTTCTACCAGGTATGGATCAATGGTTTAAAAGTTATGTCAGTTATATACGGACTGACAGACTGACAGACGGACAGACGCCACATAATTTTGTTGCATAAAGCCCTGTAAATTTGAAAGGGTTAAAAAATATATAAATACATATGACGCAAGTATGTTCTTTTGGATAGTATTAGGCATGGAAAAAGGCCAATACTTTGTAAAAAAAATGTGATTGGTTTAGTCGTGAGAGGCCAAGTATTGAAACAAAACACGTGGAAAATCTCTGCGCCATCGCAATACTTTATAAGTTTTTCTAGCTTAGTTAGAGTGAGAAAGTGAAAAGGCGTATTTCATTCTTGAAAAATTGTCTTTAACGTGAGAAAAACGTATCATAGAGTTCAGACTTTCCGAGTTTTACGTCATTTCGTATTTTTTACGCTCTTATGATCTACACTGAGAAAAATATACCTTGTTTATACTTAGTTAAAAATTAAGTTAAGAATATAAATTTCGAAATTTCACGATGAAGTTAAACGGTCGTTAAAGCTATATAGAAGGCTCTTTTTTAGGACTCTAATTCTGAATATTCCAGTGTGATCTCTCGCGGGCTTGAAAACATTTAATCCTATAAAGATTGAAACGATTGATATGATCTCTTCTCACTTACAATCAGTAGGTACTTTTATAAAACAAAATTTTACATCTCACTCAACTGAAACCCATTTTGCATACAATGCAGATTAGAGAAATTTAATTGAATACCAGTAAAGATGCTTCGAAACGAGTCATCTTCGACTCGACTACACGCATGGGCGGATACAGGGGATTGTCTTCCTCTCTCTCCTCCCATTTGAAAACGTGAGTTAGAAAAGGACAGAAGATGGGGCCGAAGTCACGTGATGGCCCCCTCTGCTATCCTTTTCTAACACATAAGTTCAAATGGAAGGAGAGAGAGAAAGACAATTCCCTGCATTCGCCCATGACTACACGTAACTATAGCGTCTTCGATTAGCCCAATCCTTCTCTAAACGCATTTACTTTCAGTTAGTGCTTGTTCCATACCTGCAATGAGCCTGGTCATATATGTAGAGAGAGACAAACCCAGGAAATTGTCAGTGCTTCTCTCTCTCTCTTTCTTATTTCTATTTATCTTCTTCTCTCCCTCTTTCTCCCGCTCTCTCCCCTTCCTCTCAAAATCTCTTCCTATTTCTCTTCCTCGCTATTTTCTTCCCCTTCTCTCTCTCCTTCTCTCTCTCCTTCTCTTTAAATGCGTGTGTTAGAATGTACAGAGACAGGGGCTAAATTCACGTGATAGCCGCTCCATCTATTCTTTGCTAACACACGTGTTCAAATGCCAGGAGAGAGGAGAGAGAGAGAGAGAGAGAGAGAGAGAGAGAGAGAGAGAGAGGGGGGGGAGAGAGAGGAGAGAGAGAGGAAGAGAGAGGAGAGAGAGAGAGAGAGAGAGAGAGAGGGAGAGAGAGACGGACCAATTATGATATCCGGAATCCGCATATGATAGCCTGATTGAGCCCTACATACATTCAACTTAAGCTACTATGTTACAGGAGCACCCATTCAGTCTGCCGGGGTCAAGATGACAATTCCAGATAAACAACAATCGACAATGGCTTGAGTCAGGAGGCATCAATAGATAAAGATCTGTAATTGCATTTTTTTTTCTATGGGGATTGTTGTAACAGATCGTTGACTTAAAAATCTCAAATCCTAATTCTTCAATATGGCTGACACAATGGTCTCAAAGGCACTTGTTTGAATAAGCTTTGAATTAGTTTAGCATATTCATGTTTTATCCAAAAAAAAAAAAAAAAAAAAAAAAAAAAAAAAAAAAAAAAAAAAGTTTCAAGTGATTTTGTCCCTTTTTATGCGTGCATGTTCATAATAGTTGGTCCATTTCGATACACAAATGTCATTTATAGCGCTTCATACACAATCAAACTGAGATCGATGAGCATCGATGAGCAACAGAGCAGTGGCGAGGCGTGCGATTTGGCAACGTTTATTTTTACAATTTAAACACATTAGAAAAGTCGAAATGCGTATGATCATCGCCAATGACTGAAGCGTTCGACTTTTTCTGTGAATTTAAATGGAGAAAATATATTTTTGCCAAATTTCACGCCTCGCCACTGCAGCAGAGCCATGCAACTGTTGCATGGTGAGTCGTTGCTCTTTTCGTCAATGTATTAATTTTCAAAAATACGAAATACGAAATTTTGTGAATACGTGGATATAATTGAAACAATTTTTGGTTGATTAAAATATGAATTATGAGAAGAATTAAGTTGATGGTTGAATGCGTTCAGTGTGATCTGAAATGGAGAGCGCTGATTGGCGCGAATTTCGCCAGTCGAGGTTTTTGCTCGTACAGCAGCGTCCTTGGCAGTCCTCTGATTGGCGCGAATTGACGAGCTGTCGACTTAGAATTATTTAATTGAATATTTTGATTATTGTTTATTTTAGAGTCCCAAACAGTCAAACAACTGCGCAATTTGACGGTCTATCAAACTGCAGGTTAATTTGACTATAGAACAATAACGTCACAAGAAATCTATTTATTGCGCCTCTTTTGAAATATCTTCTGATATCGTCAAGCCAATCAAAAATTCGAAACTTAATTATAAAGGAAGAGTAAAAATGAAAATCAGATTGGACATTTCATCAGTGCTCATCTAATCTGTGTTGGATTTAAGTAAAGTTGGTTAAAGAATCGTAAACCGCAGCCAGGAATACGATTTTCTCTCTCTTTGCCGATTTGAACACGTTCCTGTTTCCCCATTTAAACACATTAGAAAGGTCGAAATGCCTGGTCATCGCCGATGACTGAAGCGTTCGACCTTTTTGGTGAATTTAAATGGAGAAACTACATTGTTGCCAAATTTCACGCCTCGCCACTGCATTCAAACATATTGAAAAAGATAGAAGAAGGGGCTATCACGTGTCACGTGACTTCAATCCCCATTTCTGTCTTTTTCTAACGCATATGTTTGAATGCAGTGGCGAGGCGTGAAATTTGGCAACGATGTAGTTTCTCCATTTAAATTCACCAAAAAGGTCGAACGCTTCAGTCATCGGCGATGACCAGGCATTTCGACCTTTCTAATGTGTTTAAATGGGGAAACAGGAACGTTGCCAAATCGCACGCCTCGCCACTGATTGAATGGTCAAATAAAGAGGGACACAAAATCTTGTCTACGGTTAAGCGGTTGTGTGAAGAGCAACTCAGGAAACGAATCGAGCCTTGGTCCTGTTTCTAAAATTGACGCACGCGTTCGACCAGTTGACGTTCATCCGTCTGTCAATCAGTCAACCCGTCAGCCCATCGATCCTTTTCTGGTGAACATCTCAAGTTTTCAAAATGTTTACCACCTTAATCAAAGCGTAAGCTAAAAAAAGGTAGCAAAATACATTATAGTATATGTCCAAGGAAGTAAGATGATTGGCAAGCTTTCAGATGACACTTTGGAGCAGCTAAATCTCGCCTGGATACAAAAATTACTCGACTTGGGGTTATTTTATTTATTTAACGAAAATTTGTGAAACTGTTGAAGAAATAAACGCCATATGGTACGATCTAAGCTTCGCACAATGGGGCTCATGCAAAATTTTGCTATAGGGGATTGAAGAGTTTATTCTTGCATAATTCCCTGTAAAAATTACGATGAGTGCACTAAAAAATCACGAAATTCACTCTCAGAATCGAGCTTAATGGCGGTTCGACGCAGGTATCATGGGAGATTCCTATCTAAATTGAGACAGATATCTCTGTGTTTCCTTAGAGAAAGTGGCAAATTAGACAGGAATCTCTTATGATACCTGCGTTGAACCGCCATTGCGAACTTGATGTTTTAGCAGTTATATATGTGAGTTTCTTACTGAATTTTAGACTTACTTAGTGTGATTTTCGTGATTTTAGCTGGTTTTTACGTCAGATTGTACTATTCGGTATTCGTTTGCCCACAGCAAAAGTTTGCGAGAGCCCCATTGTGATAATTGATTGTTGATATGGTAAGCATATAGTTAAATTGCCCATTTTTACCAACTGCCCAAATGTTGACCTAGACTAATGCCGGATCGAGACACCATAAACAGTGTTCCCATTTTTCGGAAAATCATCAGATTTTTTTTTTTTTTTTTTTTTTTTTTTTTTTTTTTTTTTTTTTTTTCCATTTGACGTAATGTAAAAGTTTGTAATTTATATGAAAATCTTGCAACATTGATCAAACGTGTGTGCCTTAAGTAGCTGGGATTGGGACGTTTGACCATCGGATATCGGTGCGAGCACTGCATTCAGCAAGAAAAAATTATAGTGGTAAAATCCACTCAATACGGCAGCTACGGTACAAGGACATCCAGCAAATACTCAAATGTTTTCACCAACATACAGTAAGCATAGTAAATGTATTCAAAATGTATTTTACCTTTAATTTTCGCGCTTATAGGATCGCGTGATGCGATCCGAGCTTATAGGAGAAATGAAGAGAAAGAAGAAAGAGGAGAAAAAGAAGAAGAAAAAACTTCCCAGTCCGACAACAATGAGTTCACACAATCGGGCTGCAGAAGTGACGATGCCAGTCACCCAACTCGACGCTCTTTTGAAGCGATGAAGCAGCTAATCAACTCCGACAAGAGAAACTTCGAATCAGGAACCGGAAGGTTGCCGAGCGTCATGTAACATGACTCACATTTAAGGGGGCGTCCCCGCGTCCCTATACGTTTATACACTAACTCGGCCGCCGCGTGGAGCTGAGCAACAGATACACAAACGGTAGTAAAGAGCACACACCAACTCATCGAAAAATACATTCAATTGAAAATGTCATTACGTATCCAAACAGTAAAGGACTAAAGGATTCAAAGGTGGGTTGCAAAATTCGAGGAGAGGTTTTTTTTTTTTTTTTTTTTTTTTTTTTTTTTGAGAAACGTTTATTTACCCGGCATCAGTTTAAAAAAATAACAGTGGGTACGCCTTGGTTACAGAGCTACCGAACTCTGGTAATTTTACCATTCCTTACATCGGTTCACATATCTTCATGATTCTGGTAATCTTTCTATTTCCAATGCCTCTCCCTCTATTTGTTGATATCTCGCTTCGGCGGATTCAGAAAGTTGTTTTCCTCTCTCTCTCTCTCCTCTCTCTCCTCTTCTCTCTCTTCTCCTCTCATCTCTTCTCTCTCATCTCTCTCTCTCTCATCTTCCTCCTCTCTTCTCCCCCTCTCTCCCTCCTCTCCTCTATCTCTCCTCTCTCATCTCTCTCTCTCCTCTCTCTCTTCGCCTCTCATCTCTCGCTCACTCTCTTCTCCTCCTCTCCCTCTCATCCTCTCTCTCTCTCTCTCTCTCCCTCCTCTCTCCCCTCATCTCCTCCTCCTTCTCTTCTCGTCTCTCCCGTCCCACTCCTCTCTCTCTCCTCCTCTCTCTCTCTCGCACTCTCCCTTCTCACTCTCTCGCTCTCATCATCCTCTCTCTCTCTCTCTCTCAAAGTATTTAAACGTGTATGTAAGAAAAAGATGGAAGAAGCTATCAGGCGTGACTTTAACCCGTATCTGCGTCCTTTTCTAAAACATACGCGTTTAAATGGGTGCAGTGGCGCACCGAAGGAGGTGGTTTTAGGGTCAAAACCCCCCTAAGCATCAGCGGGGATGACGTTTTGGGCGAGGGTGAGCGAAAATCGGGCGTTTTAGGCGAGAGAAAGAGTACGTTTTGGGCGACACAAAAAGGTACCTTTTGGGCGAGGAGCTGAATTCGAGTGGACGTTTCGGGCGAGTTGAAAATTGAATTTAGTGAGGGATTCAGTCAATGTCGAAGGGACTTTTGGGCGAGTACATTTAAGGCATTTACTGTGGTAATTTTGAAAGTTTGGCATCACCGGAAGTATAAAATTGCAGAGTACGCGTTTTACAAGAGTGTATTACTCACCAGCAATTATTGTAGGTCTGTTGCTTGAAGTCTTAAAATTTGATGTATAATCGATGAATTAAAAAAAAAAAAAAATAGTAAACATGAGAAAGATTTTGCCCTAAAAAAGGTCATCTTCGGCCACAATTTCTTTCAGAAACCCGCCCCTAACGCCTCAGAAAATGGAAAATTTGCGGTGAAACCACCACTAAACTAAAGTTCTCGGTGCGCCACTGAATGGGTGGGTAGAGAGAGAAAGGCAAATTTCTGGATCCGCCTATGAAGTGCAGGCCAACGGAACCGGGCGACTCCGACGCGATGCGACGCACCGACCGACGCGTGTCAGATGCATGCAGGAGCAACAAGATCAGCATGGCATTATGCGTCCTGATCAGCCGATCAGCAGATCAGCAGCGGCAACTCCGAAAAAGTGATTGATTTTGAAGGCTTGTTATGCAAACCACGCACTACGCGTGCCATGGGCGGATACCAGGCGTTTTGTCTCCTCCTCTCGCCCTCTCCTCCTCCCTCCCCCTCTCATCTCTCTCTCTCTCTCCTCTCTCTCTCTCTCTCTCTCTCTCTCTCTCTCTCTCTCTCCTCCCTCTCTCTCTCCTTTCATTTGAATGCGTTCGTTAGAAAGAGACGGAGATAGGGGCTGAAGTGATGCGATGGCCCCCTTTCTGCTATCCTTTTCTAACATATTTCTTTAAATGGATGTAGAAAGAGAAAGATAAATTCCTGTATCCTCCCGTGCCCCTTAAATCCGTACGCACTCGGTGAAATTACCACGCGCTCCCATAAGAATCTAAAGCGCGCGCGCATGTTTTTTTCTTTTTTTTTTTCTTGTCCATTATTGCGTTGGTCTATATATCTTAAATGATTGTGGTGATTGGTAACTGGTGATTGTCTTTTAAAAACAACGGACTTGAGAGTGTCGAATTATACAAATCACGTTCGGTGAAAATTGGGACACTTTTTACCACAGCGTATATCGCAATGAGAGCAGAAACTCGAAATTATGCTTGGAAACATTGTTGCGTGAGTAGGTACGTATGATACACAGGGTGGCTCTAAAGTAGTAGAAAAAGGGCTAAAACTTTGGAACGAATAAAAATAAAGATTCGCTTTAGATTGTTGTAACTTTACCAGGTTGCATTTTATACATTTGGTTTTGGGTACTCGCTTTGTTTTTTCGTCCTGATGATTATTTTACTGTAGATCAAAAGACGATGATCATTTCGAATCTGCTACGAATTTATCTCCCAGTGCGGTTTCAGGACATTTCGTCAACGATTTTTTGTCCGCGCGCATGTTTCGTCCAAAATATAATGGACAAACCGAAAAAATAAGTATCACCCTCATTTCTCGAGACCCCAAAGGACTTTTTAGACCTGATTAATGTCTTAAAACCGAAATACGCCTCATCCTTGAAGGAGGCGTTCCAATGGCCATCATATGGTCTCTTCTTGAGTTCCGTGACATCCTAAAATCCCGCAACCAATCAGAATCGAGACTTTTTTATAAACGGGGACTCTAGTCGAAACCTACATGAAATTTTGCTATGAAGTTAGAATTTCAACCGAATAAGGTAAGGCATATAGTTTTGAAATATAATGAATTAGAAACCGCTATATTCTGTTTATGTATATAAAAGTCAATTGAAACCACGAGAAATGCCTAAACTATATGTCCATCACTCAATAGCAGAGTGGGGCAAATAGTGGTGGTAATCGATTACACGATTATTGAGTAATCGTAATCGTCGTTTTTTCGGAGGGTGATTTTATGGTAATCAGGGCTGATTTTTTACAAGCCACCCATCGTATTAGATGCAGAAGAATTAGATCTACTTGGCAAGGGCTCCAAAGTTTCCTATTTATGTGTGAAGAATACATTTAATTACCTTATGAAGGTTTGACGATTCCCGATTACCCAGTAATCGTGTAATCCTACGCTCCTATTTGCCCAACTCTGCTCAATAGTATAGGCAGCTGTTGGATTTTCTTTCCATAATGGGTCTGTTGCACACTTCGGCTACAGCGTTTTAAAGTATCAATTCCTATGTAAAAAGCCGCGAAAATAACAACGGCAGCATCAGGAAACACTAAAATTCAGTATTAAACTCACAAATTGCGAAAAACACTAGACACTATTCACCCCTGTATTTTTCCACCACTTGCACGATATTTTGCAAAATTAGCGCGGCACATTCAAATAATCACGGCCGACTGTCATCACAGCTGACGTCATAAACAAATAAACAGTAAACACTGACGGCGTCTTGTTCGAATTCTTACGTTTCAATATCCTCAATTCCTCACAAAAGTTTGTGAAAGGTACGGAGACCGATATTTGTGTCGAAAACTTATCAAAATGAAACAATAACACACAGGAGATCCAAGGATGATTCCAACTTCGATCATCATGCTTGGAACTCCTGTGTGTTATTGTTTCATTTTGATAAGTTTTCGACACAAATATCGGTCTCCGTACCTTTCACAAACTTTTGTGAGGAATTGAGGATATTGAAACGTAAGAATTCGAACAAGACGCCGTCAGTGTTTACCGTTTATTTATTTATGAAGTCAGCTATGATGACCATCAGCCGTGATTATTTGAATGTGCCGCGCTAATTTTGCGAAATATCGTGCACGTGGTGGAAAGATAGAGGGGTGAATAGAGTCTAGTGTTTTCAGCAATTTGTGAGTTTAATACTGAATTTTAGTGTCTTCTGATGCTGCCATTGTTATTTTCTCGGCTTTTCACATAGGAATTGATACTTTAAAACGCTGTAGCCGAAGTGTGCAACAGACCCATTCCCAACCAAGTTTGAGCTTGAAAATTGGACACCTGCAGCGTCGCAATTAAGCTTTGCAGAGGGTCATTTGTCTCTCTGGCTGTACATTAGGCCCACAAACCGAAAAAATAAGGATCACCCTCATTTCTTGAGACCCCAACCACACACGGGCGAAAGCTAAGCATTTGTATTGCGGCAACATCATAAAATATCAAAGCAGTTGTATCGTTTTACTCGTCATTATGCCATTAGCCCCCTTCAATAAAACATAATAAAACATTTTTAAATACAAACGAGGTTCATAAACTTAAACAACTTATAAAACACACGTCAAATGGTTTAATATGACAGTTGAACCAAACAACAAGGCTTCCTTTAATTTGTTTTATTGTAATATTGAAGTCATAAATAAAGGAAACAAAAACAGAAACAGAAACGCCGGTAGCCTATACAGGTCGTAGGCACATACCTTGGACCTACTGCCATGAATGATAAACCTGTTTGGAAGACGCAATTTGACAGAAGTATCTAATTTTGCATTGAGCGTGATATTGCAAAGGTTCTTGTGGTCCACGCGTTCACTGGGACTTGGCCTCCAAACTTGTTACGACTTACAACGCCTTTTTCTTTGGAAAGTTAAACCGCCTGGCCGGACGCCACACTATGGTCTGAGATATAAAACAAGAGGCCAAAAACAGTGAGAAATAGTCATCTATATAAAATCATCGTTTTTGACCTTTAAGGCTTAGTGTAAATCTTTCTGTTGACATTTCTAGGTTCGAGTTACTTTTAAAATGTGTTTTCTGTTATTAAAATTGGCCTTAAAAGTTTATAAATGATGTATTGATGAGAAATTGTAAATAAGTGGCCAATAACAGTGAGAAAAAGCCATCCACATAAAATCATCGTTTTTCACCTTCAAGGCTTAGTTTAAATCTTTTTGTTGACATTTCTAGGTTCGAGTTACTATTAAAAAGTGTTTTTTGTTATTAAAATTGGCCTTAAAAGTTTATAAATGATGCATTGATGAGAAATCGTAAATAAGTGACCAAAAACAGTGAGAA